>CM059355.1:393968-451100 GCA_030324255.1 Phytophthora capsici
CACTCGTCAAATCGTCAGGGGACGATCTCGCCCTGCTTTCAAGCTCGTCGAGCCAGGCGTTTTGACGCGTACGCGGTGTCGATGAGCTCAGGGGAGCGTGGAGCGTCGCTCCCACCCGGACGTTGGCTCGCGGAGCCGGAGCCATGACGTCGTTGGTGCTCATCGTGGTACTGTCGTACACTGAGCCGCTGCGGAGCAGCTTCCCTGTCGGGACTACGGTCTGCGGCCTGCGGCGATAGTGGGCTGTCCCGCCCTGACATGCGGCCACTAGATGATGGCGAAGAGGGGTCAGAATACCGTGGCGAAAGGCTGAGCATTTCGAATGCAGTTTCGATAATGGGCTCTGGGAGCCGAAGTTCTTTGAACTTGTGATGAGGTAAAGTGACCTCTAACGTCTTGAGAAGACTATCGTCTTGAGAGGAAAAGACCTCACTGAGAAAGTTTTGTGGACACGGGTGTCCACATCTTGGTGGGGGGGGGGGGGTGTAACGGGGTTACACGGGTTTACACCTGGTGTGTTCCACATATGGATACACTTTGTGTAAGGTACATATTTGATGTACGGACACTCGAGGGAGTGTGTGTGGCTGAGAGCCACACGTTATGCATTTGAAGTAGGATTTCACTTGGTTTTACTATGTTAGATAGTTAACCACATACATTTACCCCCTAGGCGGCTAGCCGCAATAAAAGATAAATAAACAGTTTGGATTTGGAACACTAAGAGTAAAGTCCTTTTATTAAGGTCGTAGTTAGTAGGTGCCTTCGGATATTAAGGCCTATTAACCCTTAATAAGGTGTGTGTTAATCCTTAACTCGTTGAGTTAACCGTCTTCCTCTGACGCTAAGCTACGGCAGCCCCGCTGCATACAGACATGCAACATGGACACAAGATGAAACCCACACAGGCCGAATCAGACCGTACAATTTGGCACCAACATTCAGTAGCGCTCGAGAAGCGTGCTGTAGCCGTTTCGGTCGATTCGGTGCACCCGACAAAATTCGCTTGGAGATGGGCCGAGCTGATAGCGCAGGGTCAGTTGTGCCTTGTGGCCGAACGAGAGCCTCTGAATCGCAAAATTGACGGAGATACAGACATGCAACATGGACACAAGATGAAACCCACACAGGCCGAATCAGACCGTACAATTTGGCACCAACATTCAGTAGCGCTCGAGAAGCGTGCTGTAGCCGTTTTGGTCGATTCGGTGCACCCGACAAAATTCGCTTGGAGATGGGCCGAGCTGATAGCGCAGGGTCAGTTGTGCCTTGTGGCCGAACGAGAGCCTCTGAATCGCAAAATTGACGGAGATACAGACATGCAACATGGACACAAGATGAAACCCACACAGGCCGAATCAGACCGTACAATTTGGCACCAACATTCAGTAGCGCTCGAGAAGCGTGCTGTAGCCGTTTCGGTCGATTCGGTGCACCCGACAAAATTCGCTTGGAGATGGGCCGAGTTGATAGCGCAGGGTCAGTTGTGCCTTGTGGCCGAACGAGAGCCTCTGAATCGCAAAATTGACGGAGATACAGACATGCAACATGGACACAAGATGAAACCCACACAGGCCGAATCAGACCGTACAATTTGGCACCAACATTCAGTAGCGCTCGAGAAGCGTGCTGTAGCCGTTTTGGTCGATTCGGTGCACCCGACAAAATTCGCTTGGAGATGGGCCGAGCTGATAGCGCAGGCTCAGTTGTGCCTTGTGGCCGAACGAGAGCCTCTGAATCGCAAAATTGACGGAGATACAGACATGCAACATGGACACAAGATGAAACCCACACAGGCCGAATCAGACCGTACAATTTGGCACCAACATTCAGTAGCGCTCGAGAAGCGTGCTGTAGCCGTTTTGGTCGATTCGGTGCACCCGACAAAATTCGCTTGGAGATGGGCCGAGCTGATAGCGCAGGGTCAGTTGTGCCTTGTGGCCGAACGAGAGCCTCTGAATCGCAAAATTGACGGAGATACAGACATGCAACATGGACACAAGATGAAACCCACACAGGCCGAATCAGACCGTACAATTTGGCACCAACATTCAGTAGCGCTCGAGAAGCGTGCTGTAGCCGTTTCGGTCGATTCGGTGCACCCGACAAAATTCGCTTGGAGATGGGCCGAGCTGATAGCGCAGGGTCAGTTGTGCCTTGTGGCCGAACGAGAGCCTCTGAATCGCAAAATTGACGGAGATACAGACATGCAACATGGACACAAGATGAAACCCACACAGGCCGAATCAGACCGTACAATTTGGCACCAACATTCAGTAGCGCTCGAGAAGCGTGCTGTAGCCGTTTCGGTCGATTCGGTGCACCCGACAAAATTCGCTTGGAGATGGGCCGAGCTGATAGCGCAGGGTCAGTTGTGCCTTGTGGCCGAACGAGAGCCTCTGAATCGCAAAATTGACAGAGATACAGACATGCAACATGGACACAAGATGAAACCCACACAGGCCGAATCAGACCGTACAATTTGGCACCAACATTCAGTAGCGCTCGAGAAGCGTGCTGTAGCCGTTTCGGTCGATTCGGTGCACCCGACAAAATTCGCTTGGAGATGGGCCGAGCTGATAGCGGCGCAGGGTCAGTTGTGCCTTGTGGCCGAACGAGAGCCTCTGAATCGCAAAATTGACGGAGATACAGACATGCAACATGGACACAAGATGAAACCCACACAGGCCGAATCAGACCGTACAATTTGGCACCAACATTCAGTAGCGCTCGAGAAGCGTGCTGTAGCCGTTTCGGTCGATTCGGTGCACCCGACAAAATTCGCTTGGAGATGGGCCGAGCTGATAGCGCAGGGTCAGTTGTGCCTTGTGGCCGAACGAGAGCCTCTGAATCGCAAAATTGACGGAGATACAGACATGCAACATGGACACAAGATGAAACCCACACAGGCCGAATCAGACCGTACAATTTGGCACCAACATTCAGTAGCGCTCGAGAAGCGTGCTGTAGCCGTTTCGGTCGATTCGGTGCACCCGACAAAATTCGCTTGGAGATGGGCCGAGCTGATAGCGCAGGGTCAGTTGTGCCTTGTGGCCGAACGAGAGCCTCTGAATCGCAAAATTGACGGAGATACAGACATGCAACATGGACACAAGATGAAACCCACACAGGCCGAATCAGACCGTACAATTTGGCACCAACATTCAGTAGCGCTCGAGAAGCGTGCTGTAGCCGTTTCGGTCGATTCGGTGCACCCGACAAAATTCGCTTGGAGATGGGCCGAGCTGATAGCGCAGGGTCAGTTGTGCCTTGTGGCCGAACGAGAGCCTCTGAATCGCAAAATTGACGGAGATACAGACATGCAACATGGACACAAGATGAAACCCACACAGGCCGAATCAGACCGTACAATTTGGCACCAACATTCAGTAGCGCTCGAGAAGCGTGCTGTAGCCGTTTCGGTCGATTCGGTGCACCCGACAAAATTCGCTTGGAGATGGGCCGAGCTGATAGCGCAGGGTCAGTTGTGCCTTGTGGCCGAACGAGAGCCTCTGAATCGCAAAATTGACGGAGATACAGACATGCAACATGGACACAAGATGAAACCCACACAGGCCGAATCAGACCGTACAATTTGGCACCAACATTCAGTAGCGCTCGAGAAGCGTGCTGTAGCCGTTTCGGTCGATTCGGTGCACCCGACAAAATTCGCTTGGAGATGGGCCGAGCTGATAGCGCAGGCTCAGTTGTGCCTTGTGGCCGAACGAGAGCCTCTGAATCGCAAAATTGACAGAGATACAGACATACAACATGGACACAAGATGAAACCCACACAGGCCGAATCAGACCGTACAATTTGGCACCAACATTCAGTAGCGCTCGAGAAGCGTGCTGTAGCCGTTTCGGTCGATTCGGTGCACCCGACAAAATTCGCTTGGAGATGGGCCGAGCTGATAGCGCAGGGTCAGTTGTGCCTTGTGGCCGAACGAGAGCCTCTGAATCGCAAAATTGACGGAGATACAGACATGCAACATGGACACAAGATGAAACCCACACAGGCCGAATCAGACCGTACAATTTGGCACCAACATTCAGTAGCGCTCGAGAAGCGTGCTGTAGCCGTTTCGGTCGATTCGGTGCACCCGACAAAATTCGCTTGGAGATGGGCCGAGCTGATAGCGCAGGGTCAGTTGTGCCTTGTGGCCGAACGAGAGCCTCTGAATCGCAAAATTGACGGAGATACAGACATGCAACATGGACACAAGATGAAACCCACACAGGCCGAATCAGACCGTACAATTTGGCACCAACATTCAGTAGCGCTCGAGAAGCGTGCTGTAGCCGTTTCGGTCGATTCGGTGCACCCGACAACATTCGCTTGGAGATGGGCCGAGCTGATAGCGCAGGGTCAGTTGTGCCTTGTGGCCGAACGAGAGCCTCTGAATCGCAATATTGAACGCGAGCCTCTGAATCGCAATATTGACGGAGATACAGACATGCAACATGGACACAAGATGAAACCCACACAGGCCGAATCAGACCGTACAATTTGGCACCAACATTCAGTAGCGCTCGAGAAGCGTGCTGTAGCCGTTTTGGTCGATTCGGTGCACCCGACAAAATTCGCTTGGAGATGGGCCGAGCTGGATAGCGCAGGGGTCGAAGTTGTTGCTGTGGCCGGAACGAGAGCACTCTGAATCGCAAAATTGACGGAGATACAGACATGCAACCATGGACACAAAGATGAAACCCACACAGGCCGAATCAGACCGTACAATTTGGCACCAACATTCAGTAGCGCTCGAGAAGCGTGCTGTAGCCGTTTCGGTCGATTCGGTGCACCCGACAAAATTCGCTTGCTGAGATGGGCCGAGCTGATAGCTGCAGGGTCAGTTGTGCCTTGTGGCCGGAACGAGAGCCTCTGGAATCGCAAAATTGACGGAGATACAGACATGCAACATGGACACAAGATGAAACCCACACAGGCCGAATCAGACCGTACAATTCTGGCACCAACATTCAGTAGCGCTCTCCGAGAAGCGTGCTGTAGCCGTTTCGGTCGATTCGGTGCACCCGACAAAATTCGCTTGGAGATGGAGCCGAGCCTTTGATAGCTGCAGGGTCAGTTGTGCCTTGTGGCCGAACGAGAGCCTCTGAATCGCAATATGGACGGAGATACCGACATGCAACATGGACACAAAGATGAAACCCACACAGGCCGAATCAGACCGTACAATTTGGCACCAACATCTGCAGTAGCGCTCGAGAAGCGTGCTGTAGCCGTTTCGGTCGATTTCGGTGCACCCGACAAAAATTCGCTTGGAGATGGGCCGAGCTGATAGCGCAGGGTCAGTTGTGCCTTGTGGCCGAACGAGAGCCTCTGAATCGCAAAATTGACGGAGATACAGACATGCAACGTATGGACACAAGATGAAACCCACACAGGCCGAATCAGGACCGTACAATTTGGCACCAACATTCAGTAGCGCTCGAGAAGCGTGCTGTAGCCGTTTCGGTCGATTCGGTGCACCCGACAAAAATTCGCTTGGGAGATGGGCCGGGAGCTGGATAGCGCAGGGTCAGTTGTGCCTTGTGGCCGAACGAGAGCCTCTGAATCGCAAAATTGACGGAGATACAGACATGCAACATGGACACAAGATCTGGAAACCCACACAGGCCGAATCAGACCGTACAATTTTGGCACCAACATTCAGTAGCGCTCGAGAAGCGTGCTGTAGCCGTTTCGGTCGATTCGGTGCACCCGACAAAATTCGCTTGGAGATGGGCCGAGCTGATAGCGCAGGGTCAGTTGTGCCTTGTGGCCGAACGAGAGCCTCTGAATCGCAAAATTGACGGAGATACAGACATGCAACATGGACACAAGATGAAACCCACACAGGCCGAATCAGACCGTACCTGATTTGGCACCAACATTCAGTAGCGCTCGAGAAGTGTGCTGTAGCCACGTTTCTGGCTTCGATTCGGTGCACCCGACAAAATTCGCTTGGAGATGGGCCGAGCTGATAGCGCAGGGTCAGTTGTGCCTTGTGGCCGAACGAGAGCCTCTGAATCGCAAAATTGACGGAGATACAGACATGCAACATGGACACAAGATGAAACCCACACAGGCCGAATCAGACCGTACAATTTGGCACCAACATTCAGTAGCGCTCGAGAAGCGTGCTGTAGCCGTTTCGGTCGATTCGGTGCACCCGACAAAATTCGCTTGGAGATGGGTCAAGCTGATAGCGCAGGGTCAGTTGTGCCTTGTGGCCGAACGAGAGCCTCTGAATCGCAATATTGACGGAGATACAGACATGCAACATGGACACAAGATGAAACCCACACAGGCCGAATCAGGTACCTGTCACAATTTGGCACCAACATTCAGTAGCGCTCGAGAAGCGTGCTGTAGCCGTTTCAGGTCTGATTCTGGTGCACCCGACAACATTCGCTTGGAGATGGGCCTAGCTGATAGCGCAGGGTCAGTTGTGCCTTGTGGCCGAACGAGAGCCTCTGAATCGCAATATTGACGGAGATACAGACATGCAACATGGACACAAGATGAAACCCACACAGGCCGAATCAGACCGTACAATTTGGCACCAACATTCAGTAGCGCTCGAGAAGCGTGCTGTAGCCGTTTCGGTCGATTCGGAGCACCCGACAAAATTCGCTTGGAGATGGGCCGAGCTGATAGCGCAGGGTCAGTTGTGCCTTGTGGCCGAACGAGAGCCTCTGAATCGCAAAATTGACGGAGATACAGACATGCAACATGGACACAAGATGAAACCCACACAGGCCGAATCAGACCATTCGTTTGGCACCAACATTCGAGTAGCGCTCGAGAAGCGTGCTGTAGCCGTTTCGGTCGATTCCGGTGCACCCGACAAAATTCGCTTGGAGATGGGCGGAGCTGATAGCTGCAGGGTCAGTTGTGCCACGTGGCAATGAACGAGAGCTATCTGAATCGCAAAATTGACGGAGATACAGACATGCAACATGGACACAAGATGAAACCCACACAGGCCGAATCAGACCGTACAATTTGGCACCAACATTCACTAGCGCTCGAGAAGCGTGCTGTAGCCGTTTCGGTCGATTCGGTGCACCCGACAAAATTCGCTTGGAGATGGGCCGAGCTGATAGCGCAGGGTCAGTTGTGCCGTGTGGCCGAACGAGAGCCTCTGAATCGCAAAATTGACGGAGATACAGACATGCAACATGGACACAAGATGAAACCCACACAGGCCGAATCAGACCGTACAATTTGGCACCAACATTCAGTAGCGCTCGAGAAGCGTGCTGTAGCCGTTTCGGTCGATTCGGTGCACCCGACAAAATTCGCTTGGAGATGGGCCGAGCTGATAGCGCAGGGTCAGTTGTGCCTTGTGGCCGAACGAGAGCCTCTGAATCGCAAAATTGACGGAGATACAGACATGCAACATGGACACAAGATGAAACCCACACAGGCCGAATCAGACCGTACAATTTGGCACCAACATTCAGTAGCGCTCGAGAAGCGTGCTGTAGCCGTTTCGGTCGATTCGGTGCACCCGACAAAATTCGCTTGGGAGATGGGCCGAGCTGATAGCGCAGGGTCAGTTGTGCCTTGTGGCCGAACGAGAGCCTCTGAATCGCAATATTTACGGAGATACAGACATGCAACATGGACACAAGATGAAACCCACACAGGCCGAATCAGACCGTACAATTTGGCACCAACATTCAGTAGCGCTCGAGAAGCGTGCTGTAGCCGTTTCGGTCGATTCGGTGCACCCGACAAAATTCGCTTGGAGATGGGCCGAGCTGATAGCGCAGGCTCAGTTGTGCCTTGTGGCCGAACGAGAGCCTCTGAATCGCAAAATTGACGGAGATACAGACATGCAACATGGACACAAGATGAAACCCACACAGGCCGAATCAGACCGTACAATTTGGCACCAACATTCAGTAGCGCTCGAGAAGCGTGCTGTAGCCGTTTTGGTCGATTCGGTGCACCCGACAAAATTCAGCTTGGAGATGGGCCGAGCTGATAGCTGCCAGGGTCAGTTGTGCCTTGTGGCCGAACGAGAGCCTCTGAATCGCAAAATTGACGGAGATACAGACATGCAACATGGACACAAGATGAAACCCACACAGGCCGAATCAGACCGTACAATTTGGCACCAACATTCAGTAGCGCTCGAGAAGCGTGCTGTGGAAGCCGTTTCGGTCGATTCGGTTGCACCCGACAAAATTCGCTTGGAGATGGGGCGCGCTGATAGCGCAGGGTCAGTTGTGCCTTGTGGCCGAACGAGAGCCTCTGAATCGCAAAATTGACGGAGATGGGCAGACATGCAACATGGACACAAGATAGCAAACCCACACAGGCCGAATCAGACCGTACAATTTGGCACCAACATTCAGTAGCGCTCGAGAAGCGTGCTGTAGCCGTTTCGGTCGATTCGGTGCACCCGACAAAATTCGCTTTCTGGAGATGGGCCGAGCTGATAGCGCAGAGTGTCACAGGTTGTGCCTTGTGGCCGAACGAGAGCCTCTGGAATCGCAAAATTGACGGAGATACAGACATGCAACATGGACACAAGATGAAACCCACACAGGCCGAATCAGACCGTACAATTTGGCACCAACATTCAGTAGCGCTCGAGAAGCGTGCTGTAGCCGTTTCGGTCGATTCGGTGCACTCCCGACAAAATTCGCTTGGAGATGGAAGCCGAGCTGGATAGCGCAGGGTCAGTTGTGCCTTGTGGCCGAACGAGAGCCTCTGAATCGCAAAATTGACAGAGATACAGACATGCAACATGGACACAAGATGAAACCCACACAGGCCGAATCAGACCGTACAATTTGGCACCAACATTCAGTAGCGCTCGAGAAGCGTGCTGTAGCCGTTTCGGTCGATTCGGTGCACCCGACAAAATTCGCTTGGAGATGGGCCGAGCTGATAGCGCAGGGTCAGTTGTGCCTTGTGGCCGAACGAGAGCCTCTGAATCGCAAAATTGACGGAGATACAGACATGCAACATGGACACAAGATGAAACCCACACAGGCCGAATCAGACCGTACAATTTGGCACCAACATTCAGTAGCGCTCGAGAAGCGTGCTGTAGCCGTTTCGGTCGATTCGGTGCACCCGACAAAATTCGCTTGGAGATGGGCCGAGCTGATAGCGCAGGGTCAGTTGTGCCTTGTGGCCGAACGAGAGCCTCTGAATCGCAAAATTGACGGAGATACAGACATGCAACATGGACACAAGATGAAACCCACACAGGCCGAATCAGACCGTACAATTTGGCACCAACATTCAGTAGCGCTCGAGAAGCGTGCTGTAGCCGTTTCGGTCGATTCGGTGCACCCGACAAAATTCGCTTGGAGATGGGCCGAGCTGATAGCGCAGGGTCAGTTGTGCCTTGTGGCCGAACGAGAGCCTCTGAATCGCAAAATTGACGGAGATACAGACATGCAACATGGACACAAGATGAAACCCACACAGGCCGAATCAGACCGTACAATTTGGCACCAACATTCAGTAGCGCTCGAGAAGCGTGCTGTAGCCGTTTCGGTCGATTCGGTGCACCCGACAAAATTCGCTTGGAGATGGGCCGAGCTGATAGCGCAGGGTCAGTTGTGCCTTGTGGCCGAACGAGAGCCTCTGAATCGCAAAATTGACGGAGATACAGACATGCAACATGGACACAAGATGAAACCCACACAGGCCGAATCAGACCGTACAATTTGGCACCAACATTCAGTAGCGCTCGAGAAGCGTGCTGTAGCCGTTTCGGTCGATTCGGTGCACCCGACAAAATTCGCTTGGAGATGGGCCGAGCTGATAGCGCAGGGTCAGTTGTGCCTTGTGGCCGAACGAGAGCCTCTGAATCGCAAAATTGACGGAGATACAGACATGCAACATGGACACAAGATGAAACCCACACAGGCCGAATCAGACCGTACAATTTGGCACCAACATTCAGTAGCGCTCGAGAAGCGTGCTGTAGCCGTTTCGGTCGATTCGGTGCACCCGACAAAATTCGCTTGGAGATGGGCCGAGCTGATAGCGCAGGCTCAGTTGTGCCTTGTGGCCGAACGAGAGCCTCTGAATCGCAAAATTGACAGAGATACAGACATGCAACATGGACACAAGATGAAACCCACACAGGCCGAATCAGACCGTACAATTTGGCACCAACATTCAGTAGCGCTCGAGAAGCGTGCTGTAGCCGTTTCGGTCGATTCGGTGCACCCGACAAAATTCGCTTGGAGATGGGCCGAGCTGATAGCGCAGGGTCAGTTGTGCCTTGTGGCCGAACGAGAGCCTCTGAATCGCAAAATTGACGGAGATACAGACATGCAACATGGACACAAGATGAAACCCACACAGGCCGAATCAGACCGTACAATTTGGCACCAACATTCAGTAGCGCTCGAGAAGCGTGCTGTAGCCGTTTCGGTCGATTCGGTGCACCCGACAAAATTCGCTTGGAGATGGGCCGAGCTGATAGCGCAGGGTCAGTTGTGCCTTGTGGCCGAACGAGAGCCTCTGAATCGCAAAATTGACGGAGATACAGACATGCAACATGGACACAAGATGAAACCCACACAGGCCGAATCAGACCGTACAATTTGGCACCAACATTCAGTAGCGCTCGAGAAGCGTGCTGTAGCCGTTTCGGTCGATTCGGTGCACCCGACAAAATTCGCTTGGAGATGGGCCGAGCTGATAGCGCAGGGTCAGTTGTGCCTTGTGGCCGAACGAGAGCCTCTGAATCGCAAAATTGACGGAGATACAGACATGCAACATGGACACAAGATGAAACCCACACAGGCCGAATCAGACCGTACAATTTGGCACCAACATTCAGTAGCGCTCGAGAAGCGTGCTGTAGCCGTTTCGGTCGATTCGGTGCACCCGACAAAATTCGCTTGGAGATGGGCCGAGCTGATAGCGCAGGGTCAGTTGTGCCTTGTGGCCGAACGAGAGCCTCTGAATCGCAAAATTGACGGAGATACAGACATGCAACATGGACACAAGATGAAACCCACACAGGCCGAATCAGACCGTACAATTTGGCACCAACATTCAGTAGCGCTCGAGAAGCGTGCTGTAGCCGTTTCGGTCGATTCGGTGCACCCGACAAAATTCGCTTGGAGATGGGCCGAGCTGATAGCGCAGGGTCAGTTGTGCCTTGTGGCCGAACGAGAGCCTCTGAATCGCAAAATTGACGGAGATACAGACATGCAACATGGACACAAGATGAAACCCACACAGGCCGAATCAGACCGTACAATTTGGCACCAACATTCAGTAGCGCTCGAGAAGCGTGCTGTAGCCGTTTCGGTCGATTCGGTGCACCCGACAAAATTCGCTTGGAGATGGGCCGAGCTGATAGCGCAGGGTCAGTTGTGCCTTGTGGCCGAACGAGAGCCTCTGAATCGCAAAATTGACGGAGATACAGACATGCAACATGGACACAAGATGAAACCCACACAGGCCGAATCAGACCGTACAATTTGGCACCAACATTCAGTAGCGCTCGAGAAGCGTGCTGTAGCCGTTTCGGTCGATTCGGTGCACCCGACAAAATTCGCTTGGAGATGGGCCGAGCTGATAGCGCAGGGTCAGTTGTGCCTTGTGGCCGAACGAGAGCCTCTGAATCGCAAAATTGACGGAGATACAGACATGCAACATGGACACAAGATGAAACCCACACAGGCCGAATCAGACCGTACAATTTGGCACCAACATTCAGTAGCGCTCGAGAAGCGTGCTGTAGCCGTTTCGGTCGATTCGGTGCACCCGACAAAATTCGCTTGGAGATGGGCCGAGCTGATAGCGCAGGGTCAGTTGTGCCTTGTGGCCGAACGAGAGCCTCTGAATCGCAAAATTGACGGAGATACAGACATGCAACATGGACACAAGATGAAACCCACACAGGCCGAATCAGACCGTACAATTTGGCACCAACATTCAGTAGCGCTCGAGAAGCGTGCTGTAGCCGTTTCGGTCGATTCGGTGCACCCGACAAAATTCGCTTGGAGATGGGCCGAGCTGATAGCGCAGGGTCAGTTGTGCCTTGTGGCCGAACGAGAGCCTCTGAATCGCAAAATTGACGGAGATACAGACATGCAACATGGACACAAGATGAAACCCACACAGGCCGAATCAGACCGTACAATTTGGCACCAACATTCAGTAGCGCTCGAGAAGCGTGCTGTAGCCGTTTCGGTCGATTCGGTGCACCCGACAAAATTCGCTTGGAGATGGGCGGAGCTGATAGCGCAGGGTCAGTTGTGCCTTGTGGCCGAACGAGAGCCTCTGAATCGCAAAATTGACGGAGATACAGACATGCAACATGGACACAAGATGAAACCCACACAGGCCGAATCAGACCGTACAATTTGGCACCAACATTCAGTAGCGCTCGAGAAGCGTGCTGTAGCCGTTTCGGTCGATTCGGTGCACCCGACAAAATTCGCTTGGAGATGGGCCGAGCTGATAGCGCAGGGTCAGTTGTGCCTTGTGGCCGAACGAGAGCCTCTGAATCGCAAAATTGACGGAGATACAGACATGCAACATGGACACAAGATGAAACCCACACAGGCCGAATCAGACCGTACAATTTGGCACCAACATTCAGTAGCGCTCGAGAAGCGTGCTGTAGCCGTTTCGGTCGATTCGGTGCACCCGACAAAATTCGCTTGGAGATGGGCCGAGCTGATAGCGCAGGGTCAGTTGTGCCTTGTGGCCGAACGAGAGCCTCTGAATCGCAAAATTGACGGAGATACAGACATGCAACATGGACACAAGATGAAACCCACACAGGCCGAATCAGACCGTACAATTTGGCACCAACATTCAGTAGCGCTCGAGAAGCGTGCTGTAGCCGTTTCGGTCGATTCGGTGCACCCGACAAAATTCGCTTGGAGATGGGCGGAGCTGATAGCGCAGGGTCAGTTGTGCCTTGTGGCCGAACGAGAGCCTCTGAATCGCAAAATTGACGGAGATACAGACATGCAACATGGACACAAGATGAAACCCACACAGGCCGAATCAGACCGTACAATTTGGCACCAACATTCAGTAGCGCTCGAGAAGCGTGCTGTAGCCGTTTCGGTCGATTCGGTGCACCCGACAAAATTCGCTTGGAGATGGGCCGAGCTGATAGCGCAGGGTCAGTTGTGCCTTGTGGCCGAACGAGAGCCTCTGAATCGCAAAATTGACGGAGATACAGACATGCAACATGGACACAAGATGAAACCCACACAGGCCGAATCAGACCGTACAATTTGGCACCAACATTCAGTAGCGCTCGAGAAGCGTGCTGTAGCCGTTTCGGTCGATTCGGTGCACCCGACAAAATTCGCTTGGAGATGGGCCGAGCTGATAGCGCAGGGTCAGTTGTGCCTTGTGGCCGAACGAGAGCCTCTGAATCGCAAAATTGACGGAGATACAGACATGCAACATGGACACAAGATGAAACCCACACAGGCCGAATCAGACCGTACAATTTGGCACCAACATTCAGTAGCGCTCGAGAAGCGTGCTGTAGCCGTTTCGGTCGATTCGGTGCACCCGACAAAATTCGCTTGGAGATGGGCCGAGCTGATAGCGCAGGGTCAGTTGTGCCTTGTGGCCGAACGAGAGCCTCTGAATCGCAAAATTGACGGAGATACAGACATGCAACATGGACACAAGATGAAACCCACACAGGCCGAATCAGACCGTACAATTTGGCACCAACATTCCGTAGCGCTCGAGAAGCGTGCTGTAGCCGTTTCGGTCGATTCGGTGCACCCGACAAAATTCGCTTGGAGATGGGCCGAGCTGATAGCGCAGGGTCAGTTGTGCCTTGTGGCCGAACGAGAGCCTCTGAATCGCAAAATTGACGGAGATACAGACATGCAACATGGACACAAGATGAAACCCACACAGGCCGAATCAGACCGTACAATTTGGCACCAACATTCCGTAGCGCTCGAGAAGCGTGCTGTAGCCGTTTCGGTCGATTCGGTGCACCCGACAAAATTCGCTTGGAGATGGGCCGAGCTGATAGCGCAGGGTCAGTTGTGCCTTGTGGCCGAACGAGAGCCTCTGAATCGCAAAATTGACGGAGATACAGACATGCAACATGGACACAAGATGAAACCCACACAGGCCGAATCAGACCGTACAATTTGGCACCAACATTCAGTAGCGCTCGAGAAGCGTGCTGTAGCCGTTTCGGTCGATTCGGTGCACCCGACAAAATTCGCTTGGAGATGGGCCGAGCTGATAGCGCAGGGTCAGTTGTGCCTTGTGGCCGAACGAGAGCCTCTGAATCGCAAAATTGACGGAGATACAGACATGCAACATGGACACAAGATGAAACCCACACAGGCCGAATCAGACCGTACAATTTGGCACCAACATTCAGTAGCGCTCGAGAAGCGTGCTGTAGCCGTTTCGGTCGATTCGGTGCACCCGACAAAATTCGCTTGGAGATGGGCCGAGCTGATAGCGCAGGGTCAGTTGTGCCTTGTGGCCGAACGAGAGCCTCTGAATCGCAAAATTGACGGAGATACAGACATGCAACATGGACACAAGATGAAACCCACACAGGCCGAATCAGACCGTACAATTTGGCACCAACATTCAGTAGCGCTCGAGAAGCGTGCTGTAGCCGTTTCGGTCGATTCGGTGCACCCGACAAAATTCGCTTGGAGATGGGCCGAGCTGATAGCGCAGGGTCAGTTGTGCCTTGTGGCCGAACGAGAGCCTCTGAATCGCAAAATTGACGGAGATACAGACATGCAACATGGACACAAGATGAAACCCACACAGGCCGAATCAGACCGTACAATTTGGCACCAACATTCAGTAGCGCTCGAGAAGCGTGCTGTAGCCGTTTCGGTCGATTCGGTGCACCCGACAAAATTCGCTTGGAGATGGGCCGAGCTGATAGCGCAGGGTCAGTTGTGCCTTGTGGCCGAACGAGAGCCTCTGAATCGCAAAATTGACGGAGATACAGACATGCAACATGGACACAAGATGAAACCCACACAGGCCGAATCAGACCGTACAATTTGGCACCAACATTCAGTAGCGCTCGAGAAGCGTGCTGTAGCCGTTTCGGTCGATTCGGTGCACCCGACAAAATTCGCTTGGAGATGGGCCGAGCTGATAGCGCAGGGTCAGTTGTGCCTTGTGGCCGAACGAGAGCCTCTGAATCGCAAAATTGACGGAGATACAGACATGCAACATGGACACAAGATGAAACCCACACAGGCCGAATCAGACCGTACAATTTGGCACCAACATTCAGTAGCGCTTGAGAAGCGTGCTGTAGCCGTTTCGGTCGATTCGGTGCACCCGACAAAATTCGCTTGGAGATGGGCGGAGCTGATAGCGCAGGGTCAGTTGTGCCTTGTGGCCGAACGAGAGCCTCTGAATCGCAAAATTGACGGAGATACAGACATGCAACATGGACACAAGATGAAACCCACACAGGCCGAATCAGACCGTACAATTTGGCACCAACATTCAGTAGCGCTCGAGAAGCGTGCTGTAGCCGTTTCGGTCGATTCGGTGCACCCGACAAAATTCGCTTGGAGATGGGCCGAGCTGATAGCGCAGGGTCAGTTGTGCCTTGTGGCCGAACGAGAGCCTCTGAATCGCAAAATTGACGGAGATACAGACATGCAACATGGACACAAGATGAAACCCACACAGGCCGAATCAGACCGTACAATTTGGCACCAACATTCAGTAGCGCTTGAGAAGCGTGCTGTAGCCGTTTCGGTCGATTCGGTGCACCCGACAAAATTCGCTTGGAGATGGGCGGAGCTGATAGCGCAGGGTCAGTTGTGCCTTGTGGCCGAACGAGAGCCTCTGAATCGCAAAATTGACGGAGATACAGACATGCAACATGGACACAAGATGAAACCCACACAGGCCGAATCAGACCGTACAATTTGGCACCAACATTCAGTAGCGCTCGAGAAGCGTGCTGTAGCCGTTTCGGTCGATTCGGTGCACCCGACAAAATTCGCTTGGAGATGGGCCGAGCTGATAGCGCAGGGTCAGTTGTGCCTTGTGGCCGAACGAGAGCCTCTGAATCGCAAAATTGACGGAGATACAGACATGCAACATGGACACAAGATGAAACCCACACAGGCCGAATCAGACCGTACAATTTGGCACCAACATTCCGTAGCGCTCGAGAAGCGTGCTGTAGCCGTTTCGGTCGATTCGGTGCACCCGACAAAATTCGCTTGGAGATGGGCCGAGCTGATAGCGCAGGGTCAGTTGTGCCTTGTGGCCGAACGAGAGCCTCTGAATCGCAAAATTGACGGAGATACAGACATGCAACATGGACACAAGATGAAACCCACACAGGCCGAATCAGACCGTACAATTTGGCACCAACATTCCGTAGCGCTCGAGAAGCGTGCTGTAGCCGTTTCGGTCGATTCGGTGCACCCGACAAAATTCGCTTGGAGATGGGCCGAGCTGATAGCGCAGGGTCAGTTGTGCCTTGTGGCCGAACGAGAGCCTCTGAATCGCAAAATTGACGGAGATACAGACATGCAACATGGACACAAGATGAAACCCACACAGGCCGAATCAGACCGTACAATTTGGCACCAACATTCAGTAGCGCTCGAGAAGCGTGCTGTAGCCGTTTCGGTCGATTCGGTGCACCCGACAAAATTCGCTTGGAGATGGGCCGAGCTGATAGCGCAGGGTCAGTTGTGCCTTGTGGCCGAACGAGAGCCTCTGAATCGCAAAATTGACGGAGATACAGACATGCAACATGGACACAAGATGAAACCCACACAGGCCGAATCAGACCGTACAATTTGGCACCAACATTCAGTAGCGCTCGAGAAGCGTGCTGTAGCCGTTTCGGTCGATTCGGTGCACCCGACAAAATTCGCTTGGAGATGGGCCGAGCTGATAGCGCAGGGTCAGTTGTGCCTTGTGGCCGAACGAGAGCCTCTGAATCGCAAAATTGACGGAGATACAGACATGCAACATGGACACAAGATGAAACCCACACAGGCCGAATCAGACCGTACAATTTGGCACCAACATTCAGTAGCGCTTGAGAAGCGTGCTGTAGCCGTTTCGGTCGATTCGGTGCACCCGACAAAATTCGCTTGGAGATGGGCGGAGCTGATAGCGCAGGGTCAGTTGTGCCTTGTGGCCGAACGAGAGCCTCTGAATCGCAAAATTGACGGAGATACAGACATGCAACATGGACACAAGATGAAACCCACACAGGCCGAATCAGACCGTACAATTTGGCACCAACATTCAGTAGCGCTCGAGAAGCGTGCTGTAGCCGTTTCGGTCGATTCGGTGCACCCGACAAAATTCGCTTGGAGATGGGCCGAGCTGATAGCGCAGGGTCAGTTGTGCCTTGTGGCCGAACGAGAGCCTCTGAATCGCAAAATTGACGGAGATACAGACATGCAACATGGACACAAGATGAAACCCACACAGGCCGAATCAGACCGTACAATTTGGCACCAACATTCAGTAGCGCTTGAGAAGCGTGCTGTAGCCGTTTCGGTCGATTCGGTGCACCCGACAAAATTCGCTTGGAGATGGGCGGAGCTGATAGCGCAGGGTCAGTTGTGCCTTGTGGCCGAACGAGAGCCTCTGAATCGCAAAATTGACGGAGATACAGACATGCAACATGGACACAAGATGAAACCCACACAGGCCGAATCAGACCGTACAATTTGGCACCAACATTCAGTAGCGCTCGAGAAGCGTGCTGTAGCCGTTTCGGTCGATTCGGTGCACCCGACAAAATTCGCTTGGAGATGGGCCGAGCTGATAGCGCAGGGTCAGTTGTGCCTTGTGGCCGAACGAGAGCCTCTGAATCGCAAAATTGACGGAGATACAGACATGCAACATGGACACAAGATGAAACCCACACAGGCCGAATCAGACCGTACAATTTGGCACCAACATTCAGTAGCGCTTGAGAAGCGTGCTGTAGCCGTTTCGGTCGATTCGGTGCACCCGACAAAATTCGCTTGGAGATGGGCGGAGCTGATAGCGCAGGGTCAGTTGTGCCTTGTGGCCGAACGAGAGCCTCTGAATCGCAAAATTGACGGAGATACAGACATGCAACATGGACACAAGATGAAACCCACACAGGCCGAATCAGACCGTACAATTTGGCACCAACATTCAGTAGCGCTCGAGAAGCGTGCTGTAGCCGTTTCGGTCGATTCGGTGCACCCGACAAAATTCGCTTGGAGATGGGCCGAGCTGATAGCGCAGGGTCAGTTGTGCCTTGTGGCCGAACGAGAGCCTCTGAATCGCAAAATTGACGGAGATACAGACATGCAACATGGACACAAGATGAAACCCACACAGGCCGAATCAGACCGTACAATTTGGCACCAACATTCAGTAGCGCTTGAGAAGCGTGCTGTAGCCGTTTCGGTCGATTCGGTGCACCCGACAAAATTCGCTTGGAGATGGGCGGAGCTGATAGCGCAGGGTCAGTTGTGCCTTGTGGCCGAACGAGAGCCTCTGAATCGCAAAATTGACGGAGATACAGACATGCAACATGGACACAAGATGAAACCCACACAGGCCGAATCAGACCGTACAATTTGGCACCAACATTCAGTAGCGCTCGAGAAGCGTGCTGTAGCCGTTTCGGTCGATTCGGTGCACCCGACAAAATTCGCTTGGAGATGGGCCGAGCTGATAGCGCAGGGTCAGTTGTGCCTTGTGGCCGAACGAGAGCCTCTGAATCGCAAAATTGACGGAGATACAGACATGCAACATGGACACAAGATGAAACCCACACAGGCCGAATCAGACCGTACAATTTGGCACCAACATTCAGTAGCGCTCGAGAAGCGTGCTGTAGCCGTTTCGGTCGATTCGGTGCACCCGACAAAATTCGCTTGGAGATGGGCCGAGCTGATAGCGCAGGGTCAGTTGTGCCTTGTGGCCGAACGAGAGCCTCTGAATCGCAAAATTGACGGAGATACAGACATGCAACATGGACACAAGATGAAACCCACACAGGCCGAATCAGACCGTACAATTTGGCACCAACATTCCGTAGCGCTCGAGAAGCGTGCTGTAGCCGTTTCGGTCGATTCGGTGCACCCGACAAAATTCGCTTGGAGATGGGCCGAGCTGATAGCGCAGGGTCAGTTGTGCCTTGTGGCCGAACGAGAGCCTCTGAATCGCAAAATTGACGGAGATACAGACATGCAACATGGACACAAGATGAAACCCACACAGGCCGAATCAGACCGTACAATTTGGCACCAACATTCAGTAGCGCTTGAGAAGCGTGCTGTAGCCGTTTCGGTCGATTCGGTGCACCCGACAAAATTCGCTTGGAGATGGGCGGAGCTGATAGCGCAGGGTCAGTTGTGCCTTGTGGCCGAACGAGAGCCTCTGAATCGCAAAATTGACGGAGATACAGACATGCAACATGGACACAAGATGAAACCCACACAGGCCGAATCAGACCGTACAATTTGGCACCAACATTCAGTAGCGCTCGAGAAGCGTGCTGTAGCCGTTTCGGTCGATTCGGTGCACCCGACAAAATTCGCTTGGAGATGGGCCGAGCTGATAGCGCAGGGTCAGTTGTGCCTTGTGGCCGAACGAGAGCCTCTGAATCGCAAAATTGACGGAGATACAGACATGCAACATGGACACAAGATGAAACCCACACAGGCCGAATCAGACCGTACAATTTGGCACCAACATTCAGTAGCGCTCGAGAAGCGTGCTGTAGCCGTTTCGGTCGATTCGGTGCACCCGACAAAATTCGCTTGGAGATGGGCCGAGCTGATAGCGCAGGGTCAGTTGTGCCTTGTGGCCGAACGAGAGCCTCTGAATCGCAAAATTGACGGAGATACAGACATGCAACATGGACACAAGATGAAACCCACACAGGCCGAATCAGACCGTACAATTTGGCACCAACATTCAGTAGCGCTTGAGAAGCGTGCTGTAGCCGTTTCGGTCGATTCGGTGCACCCGACAAAATTCGCTTGGAGATGGGCGGAGCTGATAGCGCAGGGTCAGTTGTGCCTTGTGGCCGAACGAGAGCCTCTGAATCGCAAAATTGACGGAGATACAGACATGCAACATGGACACAAGATGAAACCCACACAGGCCGAATCAGACCGTACAATTTGGCACCAACATTCAGTAGCGCTCGAGAAGCGTGCTGTAGCCGTTTCGGTCGATTCGGTGCACCCGACAAAATTCGCTTGGAGATGGGCCGAGCTGATAGCGCAGGGTCAGTTGTGCCTTGTGGCCGAACGAGAGCCTCTGAATCGCAAAATTGACGGAGATACAGACATGCAACATGGACACAAGATGAAACCCACACAGGCCGAATCAGACCGTACAATTTGGCACCAACATTCAGTAGCGCTCGAGAAGCGTGCTGTAGCCGTTTCGGTCGATTCGGTGCACCCGACAAAATTCGCTTGGAGATGGGCCGAGCTGATAGCGCAGGGTCAGTTGTGCCTTGTGGCCGAACGAGAGCCTCTGAATCGCAAAATTGACGGAGATACAGACATGCAACATGGACACAAGATGAAACCCACACAGGCCGAATCAGACCGTACAATTTGGCACCAACATTCAGTAGCGCTCGAGAAGCGTGCTGTAGCCGTTTCGGTCGATTCGGTGCACCCGACAAAATTCGCTTGGAGATGGGCCGAGCTGATAGCGCAGGGTCAGTTGTGCCTTGTGGCCGAACGAGAGCCTCTGAATCGCAAAATTGACGGAGATACAGACATGCAACATGGACACAAGATGAAACCCACACAGGCCGAATCAGACCGTACAATTTGGCACCAACATTCAGTAGCGCTCGAGAAGCGTGCTGTAGCCGTTTCGGTCGATTCGGTGCACCCGACAAAATTCGCTTGGAGATGGGCGGAGCTGATAGCGCAGGGTCAGTTGTGCCTTGTGGCCGAACGAGAGCCTCTGAATCGCAAAATTGACGGAGATACAGACATGCAACATGGACACAAGATGAAACCCACACAGGCCGAATCAGACCGTACAATTTGGCACCAACATTCAGTAGCGCTCGAGAAGCGTGCTGTAGCCGTTTCGGTCGATTCGGTGCACCCGACAAAATTCGCTTGGAGATGGGCCGAGCTGATAGCGCAGGGTCAGTTGTGCCTTGTGGCCGAACGAGAGCCTCTGAATCGCAAAATTGACGGAGATACAGACATGCAACATGGACACAAGATGAAACCCACACAGACCGAATCAGACCGTACAATTTGGCACCAACATTCAGTAGCGCTCGAGAAGCGTGCTGTAGCCGTTTCGGTCGATTCGGTGCACCCGACAAAATTCGCTTGGAGATGGGCCGAGCTGATAGCGCAGGGTCAGTTGTGCCTTGTGGCCGAACGAGAGCCTCTGAATCGCAAAATTGACGGAGATACAGACATGCAACATGGACACAAGATGAAACCCACACAGGCCGAATCAGACCGTACAATTTGGCACCAACATTCAGTAGCGCTCGAGAAGCGTGCTGTAGCCGTTTCGGTCGATTCGGTGCACCCGACAAAATTCGCTTGGAGATGGGCCGAGCTGATAGCGCAGGGTCAGTTGTGCCTTGTGGCCGAACGAGAGCCTCTGAATCGCAAAATTGACGGAGATACAGACATGCAACATGGACACAAGATGAAACCCACACAGGCCGAATCAGACCGTACAATTTGGCACCAACATTCAGTAGCGCTCGAGAAGCGTGCTGTAGCCGTTTCGGTCGATTCGGTGCACCCGACAAAATTCGCTTGGAGATGGGCCGAGCTGATAGCGCAGGGTCAGTTGTGCCTTGTGGCCGAACGAGAGCCTCTGAATCGCAAAATTGACGGAGATACAGACATGCAACATGGACACAAGATGAAACCCACACAGGCCGAATCAGACCGTACAATTTGGCACCAACATTCAGTAGCGCTCGAGAAGCGTGCTGTAGCCGTTTCGGTCGATTCGGTGCACCCGACAAAATTCGCTTGGAGATGGGCCGAGCTGATAGCGCAGGGTCAGTTGTGCCTTGTGGCCGAACGAGAGCCTCTGAATCGCAAAATTGACGGAGATACAGACATGCAACATGGACACAAGATGAAACCCACACAGGCCGAATCAGACCGTACAATTTGGCACCAACATTCAGTAGCGCTCGAGAAGCGTGCTATAGCCGTTTCGGTCGATTCGGTGCACCCGACAAAATTCGCTTGGAGATGGGCCGAGCTGATAGCGCAGGGTCAGTTGTGCCTTGTGGCCGAACGAGAGCCTCTGAATCGCAAAATTGACGGAGATACAGACATGCAACATGGACACAAGATGAAACCCACACAGGCCGAATCAGACCGTACAATTTGGCACCAACATTCAGTAGCGCTCGAGAAGCGTGCTATAGCCGTTTCGGTCGATTCGGTGCACCCGACAAAATTCGCTTGGAGATGGGCCGAGCTGATAGCGCAGGGTCAGTTGTGCCTTGTGGCCGAACGAGAGCCTCTGAATCGCAAAATTGACGGAGATACAGACATGCAACATGGACACAAGATGAAACCCACACAGGCCGAATCAGACCGTACAATTTGGCACCAACATTCAGTAGCGCTCGAGAAGCGTGCTGTAGCCGTTTCGGTCGATTCGGTGCACCCGACAAAATTCGCTTGGAGATGGGCCGAGCTGATAGCGCAGGGTCAGTTGTGCCTTGTGGCCGAACGAGAGCCTCTGAATCGCAAAATTGACGGAGATACAGACATGCAACATGGACACAAGATGAAACCCACACAGGCCGAATCAGACCGTACAATTTGGCACCAACATTCAGTAGCGCTCGAGAAGCGTGCTATAGCCGTTTCGGTCGATTCGGTGCACCCGACAAAATTCGCTTGGAGATGGGCCGAGCTGATAGCGCAGGGTCAGTTGTGCCTTGTGGCCGAACGAGAGCCTCTGAATCGCAAAATTGACGGAGATACAGACATGCAACATGGACACAAGATGAAACCCACACAGGCCGAATCAGACCGTACAATTTGGCACCAACATTCAGTAGCGCTCGAGAAGCGTGCTGTAGCCGTTTCGGTCGATTCGGTGCACCCGACAAAATTCGCTTGGAGATGGGCCGAGCTGATAGCGCAGGGTCAGTTGTGCCTTGTGGCCGAACGAGAGCCTCTGAATCGCAAAATTGACGGAGATACAGACATGCAACATGGACACAAGATGAAACCCACACAGGCCGAATCAGACCGTACAATTTGGCACCAACATTCAGTAGCGCTCGAGAAGCGTGCTATAGCCGTTTCGGTCGATTCGGTGCACCCGACAAAATTCGCTTGGAGATGGGCCGAGCTGATAGCGCAGGGTCAGTTGTGCCTTGTGGCCGAACGAGAGCCTCTGAATCGCAAAATTGACGGAGATACAGACATGCAACATGGACACAAGATGAAACCCACACAGGCCGAATCAGACCGTACAATTTGGCACCAACATTCAGTAGCGCTCGAGAAGCGTGCTATAGCCGTTTCGGTCGATTCGGTGCACCCGACAAAATTCGCTTGGAGATGGGCCGAGCTGATAGCGCAGGGTCAGTTGTGCCTTGTGGCCGAACGAGAGCCTCTGAATCGCAAAATTGACGGAGATACAGACATGCAACATGGACACAAGATGAAACCCACACAGGCCGAATCAGACCGTACAATTTGGCACCAACATTCAGTAGCGCTCGAGAAGCGTGCTGTAGCCGTTTCGGTCGATTCGGTGCACCCGACAAAATTCGCTTGGAGATGGGCCGAGCTGATAGCGCAGGGTCAGTTGTGCCTTGTGGCCGAACGAGAGCCTCTGAATCGCAAAATTGACGGAGATACAGACATGCAACATGGACACAAGATGAAACCCACACAGGCCGAATCAGACCGTACAATTTGGCACCAACATTCCGTAGCGCTCGAGAAGCGTGCTGTAGCCGTTTCGGTCGATTCGGTGCACCCGACAAAATTCGCTTGGAGATGGGCCGAGCTGATAGCGCAGGGTCAGTTGTGCCTTGTGGCCGAACGAGAGCCTCTGAATCGCAAAATTGACGGAGATACAGACATACAACATGGACACAAGATGAAACCCACACAGGCCGAATCAGACCGTACAATTTGGCACCAACATTCAGTAGCGCTCGAGAAGCGTGCTGTAGCCGTTTCGGTCGATTCGGTGCACCCGACAAAATTCGCTTGGAGATGGGCCGAGCTGATAGCGCAGGGTCAGTTGTGCCTTGTGGCCGAACGAGAGCCTCTGAATCGCAAAATTGACGGAGATACAGACATGCAACATGGACACAAGATGAAACCCACACAGGCCGAATCAGACCGTACAATTTGGCACCAACATTCAGTAGCGCTCGAGAAGCGTGCTGTAGCCGTTTCGGTCGATTCGGTGCACCCGACAAAATTCGCTTGGAGATGGGCCGAGCTGATAGCGCAGGGTCAGTTGTGCCTTGTGGCCGAACGAGAGCCTCTGAATCGCAAAATTGACGGAGATACAGACATGCAACATGGACACAAGATGAAACCCACACAGGCCGAATCAGACCGTACAATTTGGCACCAACATTCAGTAGCGCTCGAGAAGCGTGCTGTAGCCGTTTCGGTCGATTCGGTGCACCCGACAAAATTCGCTTGGAGATGGGCCGAGCTGATAGCGCAGGGTCAGTTGTGCCTTGTGGCCGAACGAGAGCCTCTGAATCGCAAAATTGACGGAGATACAGACATGCAACATGGACACAAGATGAAACCCACACAGGCCGAATCAGACCGTACAATTTGGCACCAACATTCAGTAGCGCTCGAGAAGCGTGCTGTAGCCGTTTCGGTCGATTCGGTGCACCCGACAAAATTCGCTTGGAGATGGGCCGAGCTGATAGCGCAGGGTCAGTTGTGCCTTGTGGCCGAACGAGAGCCTCTGAATCGCAAAATTGACGGAGATACAGACATGCAACATGGACACAAGATGAAACCCACACAGGCCGAATCAGACCGTACAATTTGGCACCAACATTCAGTAGCGCTCGAGAAGCGTGCTGTAGCCGTTTCGGTCGATTCGGTGCACCCGACAAAATTCGCTTGGAGATGGGCCGAGCTGATAGCGCAGGGTCAGTTGTGCCTTGTGGCCGAACGAGAGCCTCTGAATCGCAAAATTGACGGAGATACAGACATGCAACATGGACACAAGATGAAACCCACACAGGCCGAATCAGACCGTACAATTTGGCACCAACATTCAGTAGCGCTCGAGAAGCGTGCTGTAGCCGTTTCGGTCGATTCGGTGCACCCGACAAAATTCGCTTGGAGATGGGCCGAGCTGATAGCGCAGGGTCAGTTGTGCCTTGTGGCCGAACGAGAGCCTCTGAATCGCAAAATTGACGGAGATACAGACATGCAACATGGACACAAGATGAAACCCACACAGGCCGAATCAGACCGTACAATTTGGCACCAACATTCAGTAGCGCTCGAGAAGCGTGCTGTAGCCGTTTCGGTCGATTCGGTGCACCCGACAAAATTCGCTTGGAGATGGGCCGAGCTGATAGCGCAGGGTCAGTTGTGCCTTGTGGCCGAACGAGAGCCTCTGAATCGCAAAATTGACGGAGATACAGACATGCAACATGGACACAAGATGAAACCCACACAGGCCGAATCAGACCGTACAATTTGGCACCAACATTCAGTAGCGCTCGAGAAGCGTGCTGTAGCCGTTTCGGTCGATTCGGTGCACCCGACAAAATTCGCTTGGAGATGGGCCGAGCTGATAGCGCAGGGTCAGTTGTGCCTTGTGGCCGAACGAGAGCCTCTGAATCGCAAAATTGACGGAGATACAGACATGCAACATGGACACAAGATGAAACCCACACAGGCCGAATCAGACCGTACAATTTGGCACCAACATTCAGTAGCGCTCGAGAAGCGTGCTGTAGCCGTTTCGGTCGATTCGGTGCACCCGACAAAATTCGCTTGGAGATGGGCCGAGCTGATAGCGCAGGGTCAGTTGTGCCTTGTGGCCGAACGAGAGCCTCTGAATCGCAAAATTGACGGAGATACAGACATGCAACATGGACACAAGATGAAACCCACACAGGCCGAATCAGACCGTACAATTTGGCACCAACATTCAGTAGCGCTCGAGAAGCGTGCTGTAGCCGTTTCGGTCGATTCGGTGCACCCGACAAATTTCGCTTGGAGATGGGCCGAGCTGATAGCGCAGGGTCAGTTGTGCCTTGTGGCCGAACGAGAGCCTCTGAATCGCAAAATTGACGGAGATACAGACATGCAACATGGACACAAGATGAAACCCACACAGGCCGAATCAGACCGTACAATTTGGCACCAACATTCAGTAGCGCTCGAGAAGCGTGCTGTAGCCGTTTCGGTCGATTCGGTGCACCCGACAAATTTCGCTTGGAGATGGGCCGAGCTGATAGCGCAGGGTCAGTTGTGCCTTGTGGCCGAACGAGAGCCTCTGAATCGCAAAATTGACGGAGATACAGACATGCAACATGGACACAAGATGAAACCCACACAGGCCGAATCAGACCGTACAATTTGGCACCAACATTCAGTAGCGCTCGAGAAGCGTGCTGTAGCCGTTTCGGTCGATTCGGTGCACCCGACAAAATTCGCTTGGAGATGGGCCGAGCTGATAGCGCAGGGTCAGTTGTGCCTTGTGGCCGAACGAGAGCCTCTGAATCGCAAAATTGACGGAGATACAGACATGCAACATGGACACAAGATGAAACCCACACAGGCCGAATCAGACCGTACAATTTGGCACCAACATTCAGTAGCGCTCGAGAAGCGTGCTGTAGCCGTTTCGGTCGATTCGGTGCACCCGACAAAATTCGCTTGGAGATGGGCCGAGCTGATAGCGCAGGGTCAGTTGTGCCTTGTGGCCGAACGAGAGCCTCTGAATCGCAAAATTGACGGAGATACAGACATGCAACATGGACACAAGATGAAACCCACACAGGCCGAATCAGACCGTACAATTTGGCACCAACATTCAGTAGCGCTCGAGAAGCGTGCTGTAGCCGTTTCGGTCGATTCGGTGCACCCGACAAAATTCGCTTGGAGATGGGCCGAGCTGATAGCGCAGGGTCAGTTGTGCCTTGTGGCCGAACGAGAGCCTCTGAATCGCAAAATTGACGGAGATACAGACATGCAACATGGACACAAGATGAAACCCACACAGGCCGAATCAGACCGTACAATTTGGCACCAACATTCAGTAGCGCTCGAGAAGCGTGCTGTAGCCGTTTCGGTCGATTCGGTGCACCCGACAAAATTCGCTTGGAGATGGGCCGAGCTGATAGCGCAGGGTCAGTTGTGCCTTGTGGCCGAACGAGAGCCTCTGAATCGCAAAATTGACGGAGATACAGACATGCAACATGGACACAAGATGAAACCCACACAGGCCGAATCAGACCGTACAATTTGGCACCAACATTCAGTAGCGCTCGAGAAGCGTGCTGTAGCCGTTTCGGTCGATTCGGTGCACCCGACAAAATTCGCTTGGAGATGGGCCGAGCTGATAGCGCAGGGTCAGTTGTGCCTTGTGGCCGAACGAGAGCCTCTGAATCGCAAAATTGACGGAGATACAGACATGCAACATGGACACAAGATGAAACCCACACAGGCCGAATCAGACCGTACAATTTGGCACCAACATTCAGTAGCGCTCGAGAAGCGTGCTGTAGCCGTTTCGGTCGATTCGGTGCACCCGACAAAATTCGCTTGGAGATGGGCCGAGCTGATAGCGCAGGGTCAGTTGTGCCTTGTGGCCGAACGAGAGCCTCTGAATCGCAAAATTGACGGAGATACAGACATGCAACATGGACACAAGATGAAACCCACACAGGCCGAATCAGACCGTACAATTTGGCACCAACATTCAGTAGCGCTCGAGAAGCGTGCTGTAGCCGTTTCGGTCGATTCGGTGCACCCGACAAAATTCGCTTGGAGATGGGCCGAGCTGATAGCGCAGGGTCAGTTGTGCCTTGTGGCCGAACGAGAGCCTCTGAATCGCAAAATTGACGGAGATACAGACATGCAACATGGACACAAGATGAAACCCACACAGGCCGAATCAGACCGTACAATTTGGCACCAACATTCAGTAGCGCTCGAGAAGCGTGCTGTAGCCGTTTCGGTCGATTCGGTGCACCCGACAAAATTCGCTTGGAGATGGGCCGAGCTGATAGCGCAGGGTCAGTTGTGCCTTGTGGCCGAACGAGAGCCTCTGAATCGCAAAATTGACGGAGATACAGACATACAACATGGACACAAGATGAAACCCACACAGGCCGAATCAGACCGTACAATTTGGCACCAACATTCAGTAGCGCTCGAGAAGCGTGCTGTAGCCGTTTCGGTCGATTCGGTGCACCCGACAAAATTCGCTTGGAGATGGGCCGAGCTGATAGCGCAGGGTCAGTTGTGCCTTGTGGCCGAACGAGAGCCTCTGAATCGCAAAATTGACGGAGATACAGACATGCAACATGGACACAAGATGAAACCCACACAGGCCGAATCAGACCGTACAATTTGGCACCAACATTCAGTAGCGCTCGAGAAGCGTGCTGTAGCCGTTTCGGTCGATTCGGTGCACCCGACAAAATTCGCTTGGAGATGGGCCGAGCTGATAGCGCAGGGTCAGTTGTGCCTTGTGGCCGAACGAGAGCCTCTGAATCGCAAAATTGACGGAGATACAGACATGCAACATGGACACAAGATGAAACCCACACAGGCCGAATCAGACCGTACAATTTGGCACCAACATTCAGTAGCGCTCGAGAAGCGTGCTGTAGCCGTTTCGGTCGATTCGGTGCACCCGACAAAATTCGCTTGGAGATGGGCCGAGCTGATAGCGCAGGGTCAGTTGTGCCTTGTGGCCGAACGAGAGCCTCTGAATCGCAAAATTGACGGAGATACAGACATGCAACATGGACACAAGATGAAACCCACACAGGCCGAATCAGACCGTACAATTTGGCACCAACATTCAGTAGCGCTCGAGAAGCGTGCTGTAGCCGTTTCGGTCGATTCGGTGCACCCGACAAAATTCGCTTGGAGATGGGCCGAGCTGATAGCGCAGGGTCAGTTGTGCCTTGTGGCCGAACGAGAGCCTCTGAATCGCAAAATTGACGGAGATACAGACATGCAACATGGACACAAGATGAAACCCACACAGGCCGAATCAGACCGTACAATTTGGCACCAACATTCAGTAGCGCTCGAGAAGCGTGCTGTAGCCGTTTCGGTCGATTCGGTGCACCCGACAAAATTCGCTTGGAGATGGGCCGAGCTGATAGCGCAGGGTCAGTTGTGCCTTGTGGCCGAACGAGAGCCTCTGAATCGCAAAATTGACGGAGATACAGACATGCAACATGGACACAAGATGAAACCCACACAGGCCGAATCAGACCGTACAATTTGGCACCAACATTCAGTAGCGCTCGAGAAGCGTGCTGTAGCCGTTTCGGTCGATTCGGTGCACCCGACAAAATTCGCTTGGAGATGGGCCGAGCTGATAGCGCAGGGTCAGTTGTGCCTTGTGGCCGAACGAGAGCCTCTGAATCGCAAAATTGACGGAGATACAGACATGCAACATGGACACAAGATGAAACCCACACAGGCCGAATCAGACCGTACAATTTGGCACCAACATTCAGTAGCGCTCGAGAAGCGTGCTGTAGCCGTGTCGGTCGATTCGGTGCACCCGACAAAATTCGCTTGGAGATGGGCCGAGCTGATAGCGCAGGGTCAGTTGTGCCTTGTGGCCGAACGAGAGCCTCTGAATCGCAAAATTGACGGAGATACAGACATGCAACATGGACACAAGATGAAACCCACACAGGCCGAATCAGACCGTACAATTTGGCACCAACATTCAGTAGCGCTCGAGAAGCGTGCTGTAGCCGTTTCGGTCGATTCGGTGCACCCGACAAAATTCGCTTGGAGATGGGCCGAGCTGATAGCGCAGGGTCAGTTGTGCCTTGTGGCCGAACGAGAGCCTCTGAATCGCAAAATTGACGGAGATACAGACATGCAACATGGACACAAGATGAAACCCACACAGGCCGAATCAGACCGTACAATTTGGCACCAACATTCAGTAGCGCTCGAGAAGCGTGCTGTAGCCGTTTCGGTCGATTCGGTGCACCCGACAAAATTCGCTTGGAGATGAGCCGAGCTGATAGCGCAGGGTCAGTTGTGCCTTGTGGCCGAACGAGAGCCTCTGAATCGCAAAATTGACGGAGATACAGACATGCAACATGGACACAAGATGAAACCCACACAGGCCGAATCAGACCGTACAATTTGGCACCAACATTCAGTAGCGCTCGAGAAGCGTGCTGTAGCCGTTTCGGTCGATTCGGTGCTCCCGACAAATTTCGCTTGGAGATGGGCCGAGCTGATAGCGCAGGGTCAGTTGTGCCTTGTGGCCGAACGAGAGCCTCTGAATCGCAAAATTGACGGAGATACAGACATGCAACATGGACACAAGATGAAACCCACACAGGCCGAATCAGACCGTACAATTTGGCACCAACATTCAGTAGCGCTCGAGAAGCGTGCTGTAGCCGTTTCGGTCGATTCGGTGCACCCGACAAAATTCGCTTGGAGATGGGCCGAGCTGATAGCGCAGGGTCAGTTGTGCCTTGTGGCCGAACGAGAGCCTCTGAATCGCAAAATTGACGGAGATACAGACATGCAACATGGACACAAGATGAAACCCACACAGGCCGAATCAGACCGTACAATTTGGCACCAACATTCAGTAGCGCTCGAGAAGCGTGCTGTAGCCGTTTCGGTCGATTCGGTGCACCCGACAAAATTCGCTTGGAGATGGGCCGAGCTGATAGCGCAGGCTCAGTTGTGCCTTGTGGCCGAACGAGAGCCTCTGAATCGCAAAATTGACGGAGATACAGACATGCAACATGGACACAAGATGAAACCCACACAGGCCGAATCAGACCGTACAATTTGGCACCAACATTCAGTAGCGCTCGAGAAGCGTGCTGTAGCCGTTTCGGTCGATTCGGTGCACCCGACAAAATTCGCTTGGAGATGGGCCGAGCTGATAGCGCAGGCTCAGTTGTGCCTTGTGGCCGAACGAGAGCCTCTGAATCGCAAAATTGACGGAGATACAGACATGCAACATGGACACAAGATGAAACCCACACAGGCCGAATCAGACCGTACAATTTGGCACCAACATTCAGTAGCGCTCGAGAAGCGTGCTGTAGCCGTTTCGGTCGATTCGGTGCACCCGACAAAATTCGCTTGGAGATGGGCCGAGCTGATAGCGCAGGGTCAGTTGTGCCTTGTGGCCGAACGAGAGCCTCTGAATCGCAAAATTGACGGAGATACAGACATGCAACATAGACACAAGATGAAACCCACACAGGCCGAATCAGACCGTACAATTTGGCACCAACATTCAGTAGCGCTCGAGAAGCGTGCTGTAGCCGTTTCGGTCGATTCGGTGCACCCGACAAAATTCGCTTGGAGATGGGCCGAGCTGATAGCGCAGGGTCAGTTGTGCCTTGTGGCCGAACGAGAGCCTCTGAATCGCAAAATTGACGGAGATACAGACATGCAACATGGACACAAGATGAAACCCACACAGGCCGAATCAGACCGTACAATTTGGCACCAACATTCAGTAGCGCTCGAGAAGCGTGCTGTAGCCGTTTCGGTCGATTCGGTGCACCCGACAAATTTCGCTTGGAGATGGGCCGAGCTGATAGCGCAGGGTCAGTTGTGCCTTGTGGCCGAACGAGAGCCTCTGAATCGCAAAATTGACGGAGATACAGACATGCAACATAGACACAAGATGAAACCCACACAGGCCGAATCAGACCGTACAATTTGGCACCAACATTCAGTAGCGCTCGAGAAGCGTGCTGTAGCCGTTTCGGTCGATTCGGTGCACCCGACAAAATTCGCTTGGAGATGGGCCGAGCTGATAGCGCAGGGTCAGTTGTGCCTTGTGGCCGAACGAGAGCCTCTGAATCGCAAAATTGACGGAGATACAGACATGCAACATGGACACAAGATGAAACCCACACAGGCCGAATCAGACCGTACAATTTGGCACCAACATTCAGTAGCGCTCGAGAAGCGTGCTGTAGCCGTTTCGGTCGATTCGGTGCACCCGACAAAATTCGCTTGGAGATGGACCGAGCTGATAGCGCAGGGTCAGTTGTGCCTTGTGGCCGAACGAGAGCCTCTGAATCGCAAAATTGACGGAGATACAGACATGCAACATGGACACAAGATGAAACCCACACAGGCCGAATCAGACCGTACAATTTGGCACCAACATTCAGTAGCGCTCGAGAAGCGTGCTGTAGCCGTTTCGGTCGATTCGGTGCACCCGACAAAATTCGCTTGGAGATGGACCGAGCTGATAGCGCAGGGTCAGTTGTGCCTTGTGGCCGAACGAGAGCCTCTGAATCGCAAAATTGACGGAGATACAGACATGCAACATGGACACAAGATGAAACCCACACAGGCCGAATCAGACCGTACAATTTGGCACCAACATTCAGTAGCGCTCGAGAAGCGTGCTGTAGCCGTTTCGGTCGATTCGGTGCACCCGACAAAATTCGCTTGGAGATGGGCCGAGCTGATAGCGCAGGGTCAGTTGTGCCTTGTGGCCGAACGAGAGCCTCTGAATCGCAAAATTGACGGAGATACAGACATGCAACATGGACACAAGATGAAACCCACACAGGCCGAATCAGACCGTACAATTTGGCACCAACATTCAGTAGCGCTCGAGAAGCGTGCTGTAGCCGTTTCGGTCGATTCGGTGCACCCGACAAAATTCGCTTGGAGATGGGCCGAGCTGATAGCGCAGGGTCAGTTGTGCCTTGTGGCCGAACGAGAGCCTCTGAATCGCAAAATTGACGGAGATACAGACATGCAACATGGACACAAGATGAAACCCACACAGGCCGAATCAGACCGTACAATTTGGCACCAACATTCAGTAGCGCTCGAGAAGCGTGCTGTAGCCGTTTCGGTCGATTCGGTGCACCCGACAAAATTCGCTTGGAGATGGGCCGAGCTGATAGCGCAGGGTCAGTTGTGCCTTGTGGCCGAACGAGAGCCTCTGAATCGCAAAATTGACGGAGATACAGACATGCAACATGGACACAAGATGAAACCCACACAGGCCGAATCAGACCGTACAATTTGGCACCAACATTCAGTAGCGCTCGAGAAGCGTGCTGTAGCCGTTTCGGTCGATTCGGTGCACCCGACAAAATTCGCTTGGAGATGGGCCGAGCTGATAGCGCAGGGTCAGTTGTGCCTTGTGGCCGAACGAGAGCCTCTGAATCGCAAAATTGACGGAGATACAGACATGCAACATGGACACAAGATGAAACCCACACAGGCCGAATCAGACCGTACAATTTGGCACCAACATTCAGTAGCGCTCGAGAAGCGTGCTGTAGCCGTTTCGGTCGATTCGGTGCACCCGACAAAATTCGCTTGGAGATGGGCCGAGCTGATAGCGCAGGGTCAGTTGTGCCTTGTGGCCGAACGAGAGCCTCTGAATCGCAAAATTGACGGAGATACAGACATGCAACATGGACACAAGATGAAACCCACACAGGCCGAATCAGACCGTACAATTTGGCACCAACATTCAGTAGCGCTCGAGAAGCGTGCTGTAGCCGTTTCGGTCGATTCGGTGCACCCGACAAAATTCGCTTGGAGATGGGCCGAGCTGATAGCGCAGGGTCAGTTGTGCCTTGTGGCCGAACGAGAGCCTCTGAATCGCAAAATTGACGGAGATACAGACATGCAACATGGACACAAGATGAAACCCACACAGGCCGAATCAGACCGTACAATTTGGCACCAACATTCAGTAGCGCTCGAGAAGCGTGCTGTAGCCGTTTCGGTCGATTCGGTGCACCCGACAAAATTCGCTTGGAGATGGGCCGAGCTGATAGCGCAGGGTCAGTTGTGCCTTGTGGCCGAACGAGAGCCTCTGAATCGCAAAATTGACGGAGATACAGACATGCAACATGGACACAAGATGAAACCCACACAGGCCGAATCAGACCGTACAATTTGGCACCAACATTCAGTAGCGCTCGAGAAGCGTGCTGTAGCCGTTTCGGTCGATTCGGTGCACCCGACAAAATTCGCTTGGAGATGGGCCGAGCTGATAGCGCAGGGTCAGTTGTGCCTTGTGGCCGAACGAGAGCCTCTGAATCGCAAAATTGACGGAGATACAGACATGCAACATGGACACAAGATGAAACCCACACAGGCCGAATCAGACCGTACAATTTGGCACCAACATTCAGTAGCGCTCGAGAAGCGTGCTGTAGCCGTTTCGGTCGATTCGGTGCACCCGACAAAATTCGCTTGGAGATGGGCCGAGCTGATAGCGCAGGGTCAGTTGTGCCTTGTGGCCGAACGAGAGCCTCTGAATCGCAAAATTGACGGAGATACAGACATGCAACATGGACACAAGATGAAACCCACACAGGCCGAATCAGACCGTACAATTTGGCACCAACATTCAGTAGCGCTCGAGAAGCGTGCTGTAGCCGTTTCGGTCGATTCGGTGCACCCGACAAAATTCGCTTGGAGATGGGCCGAGCTGATAGCGCAGGGTCAGTTGTGCCTTGTGGCCGAACGAGAGCCTCTGAATCGCAAAATTGACGGAGATACAGACATGCAACATGGACACAAGATGAAACCCACACAGGCCGAATCAGACCGTACAATTTGGCACCAACATTCAGTAGCGCTCGAGAAGCGTGCTGTAGCCGTTTCGGTCGATTCGGTGCACCCGACAAAATTCGCTTGGAGATGGGCCGAGCTGATAGCGCAGGGTCAGTTGTGCCTTGTGGCCGAACGAGAGCCTCTGAATCGCAAAATTGACGGAGATACAGACATGCAACATGGACACAAGATGAAACCCACACAGGCCGAATCAGACCGTACAATTTGGCACCAACATTCAGTAGCGCTCGAGAAGCGTGCTGTAGCCGTTTCGGTCGATTCGGTGCACCCGACAAAATTCGCTTGGAGATGGGCCGAGCTGATAGCGCAGGGTCAGTTGTGCCTTGTGGCCGAACGAGAGCCTCTGAATCGCAAAATTGACGGAGATACAGACATGCAACATGGACACAAGATGAAACCCACACAGGCCGAATCAGACCGTACAATTTGGCACCAACATTCAGTAGCGCTCGAGAAGCGTGCTGTAGCCGTTTCGGTCGATTCGGTGCACCCGACAAAATTCGCTTGGAGATGGGCCGAGCTGATAGCGCAGGGTCAGTTGTGCCTTGTGGCCGAACGAGAGCCTCTGAATCGCAAAATTGACGGAGATACAGACATGCAACATGGACACAAGATGAAACCCACACAGGCCGAATCAGACCGTACAATTTGGCACCAACATTCAGTAGCGCTCGAGAAGCGTGCTGTAGCCGTTTCGGTCGATTCGGTGCACCCGACAAAATTCGCTTGGAGATGGGCCGAGGTGATAGCGCAGGGTCAGTTGTGCCTTGTGGCCGAACGAGAGCCTCTGAATCGCAAAATAGACGGAGATACAGACATGCAACATGGACACAAGATGAAACCAACACAGGCCGAATCAGACCGTACAATTTGGCACCAACATTCAGTAGCGCTCGAGAAGCGTGCTGTAGCCGTTTCGGTCGATTCGGTGCACCCGACAAAATTCGCTTGGAGATGGGCCGAGCTGATAGCGCAGGGTCAGTTGTGCCTTGTGGCCGAACGAGAGCCTCTGAATCGCAAAATTGACGGAGATACAGACATGCAACATGGACACAAGATGAAACCCACACAGGCCGAATCAGACCGTACAATTTGGCACCAACATTCAGTAGCGCTCGAGAAGCGTGCTGTAGCCGTTTCGGTCGATTCGGTGCACCCGACAAAATTCGCTTGGAGATGGGCCGAGCTGATAGCGCAGGGTCAGTTGTGCCTTGTGGCCGAACGAGAGCCTCTGAATCGCAAAATTGACGGAGATACAGACATGCAACATGGACACAAGATGAAACCCACACAGGCCGAATCAGACCGTACAATTTGGCACCAACATTCCGTAGCGCTCGAGAAGCGTGCTGTAGCCGTTTCGGTCGATTCGGTGCACCCGACAAAATTCGCTTGGAGATGGGCCGAGCTGATAGCGCAGGGTCAGTTGTGCCTTGTGGCCGAACGAGAGCCTCTGAATCGCAAAATTGACGGAGATACAGACATGCAACATGGACACAAGATGAAACCCACACAGGCCGAATCAGACCGTACAATTTGGCACCAACATTCAGTAGCGCTCGAGAAGCGTGCTGTAGCCGTTTCGGTCGATTCGGTGCACCCGACAAAATTCGCTTGGAGATGGGCCGAGCTGATAGCGCAGGGTCAGTTGTGCCTTGTGGCCGAACGAGAGCCTCTGAATCGCAAAATTGACGGAGATACAGACATGCAACATGGACACAAGATGAAACCCACACAGGCCGAATCAGACCGTACAATTTGGCACCAACATTCAGTAGCGCTCGAGAAGCATGCTGTAGCCGTTTCGGTCGATTCGGTGCACCCGACAAAATTCGCTTGGAGATGGGCCGAGCTGATAGCGCAGGGTCAGTTGTGCCTTGTGGCCGAACGAGAGCCTCTGAATCGCAAAATTGACGGAGATACAGACATGCAACATGGACACAAGATGAAACCCACACAGGCCGAATCAGACCGTACAATTTGGCACCAACATTCAGTAGCGCTCGAGAAGCGTGCTGTAGCCGTTTCGGTCGATTCGGTGCACCCGACAAAATTCGCTTGGAGATGGGCCGAGCTGATAGCGCAGGGTCAGTTGTGCCTTGTGGCCGAACGAGAGCCTCTGAATCGCAAAATTGACGGAGATACAGACATGCAACATGGACACAAGATGAAACCCACACAGGCCGAATCAGACCGTACAATTTGGCACCAACATTCAGTAGCGCTCGAGAAGCGTGCTGTAGCCGTTTCGGTCGATTCGGTGCACCCGACAAAATTCGCTTGGAGATGGGCCGAGCTGATAGCGCAGGGTCAGTTGTGCCTTGTGGCCGAACGAGAGCCTCTGAATCGCAAAATTGACGGAGATACAGACATGCAACATGGACACAAGATGAAACCCACACAGGCCGAATCAGACCGTACAATTTGGCACCAACATTCAGTAGCGCTCGAGAAGCGTGCTGTAGCCGTTTCGGTCGATTCGGTGCACCCGACAAAATTCGCTTGGAGATGGGCCGAGCTGATAGCGCAGGGTCAGTTGTGCCTTGTGGCCGAACGAGAGCCTCTGAATCGCAAAATTGACGGAGATACAGACATGCAACATGGACACAAGATGAAACCCACACAGGCCGAATCAGACCGTACAATTTGGCACCAACATTCAGTAGCGCTCGAGAAGCGTGCTGTAGCCGTTTCGGTCGATTCGGTGCACCCGACAAAATTCGCTTGGAGATGGGCCGAGCTGATAGCGCAGGGTCAGTTGTGCCTTGTGGCCGAACGAGAGCCTCTGAATCGCAAAATTGACGGAGATACAGACATGCAACATGGACACAAGATGAAACCCACACAGGCCGAATCAGACCGTACAATTTGGCACCAACATTCCGTAGCGCTCGAGAAGCGTGCTGTAGCCGTTTCGGTCGATTCGGTGCACCCGACAAAATTCGCTTGGAGATGGACCGAGCTGATAGCGCAGGGTCAGTTGTGCCTTGTGGCCGAACGAGAGCCTCTGAATCGCAAAATTGACGGAGATACAGACATGCAACATGGACACAAGATGAAACCCACACAGGCCGAATCAGACCGTACAATTTGGCACCAACATTCAGTAGCGCTCGAGAAGCGTGCTGTAGCCGTTTCGGTCGATTCGGTGCACCCGACAAAATTCGCTTGGAGATGGGCCGAGCTGATAGCGCAGGGTCAGTTGTGCCTTGTGGCCGAACGAGAGCCTCTGAATCGCAAAATTGACGGAGATACAGACATGCAACATGGACACAAGATGAAACCCACACAGGCCGAATCAGACCGTACAATTTGGCACCAACATTCAGTAGCGCTCGAGAAGCGTGCTGTAGCCGTTTCGGTCGATTCGGTGCACCCGACAAAATTCGCTTGGAGATGGGCCGAGCTGATAGCGCAGGGTCAGTTGTGCCTTGTGGCCGAACGAGAGCCTCTGAATCGCAAAATTGACGGAGATACAGACATGCAACATGGACACAAGATGAAACCCACACAGGCCGAATCAGACCGTACAATTTGGCACCAACATTCAGTAGCGCTCGAGAAGCGTGCTGTAGCCGTTTCGGTCGATTCGGTGCACCCGACAAAATTCGCTTGGAGATGGACCGAGCTGATAGCGCAGGGTCAGTTGTGCCTTGTGGCCGAACGAGAGCCTCTGAATCGCAAAATTGACGGAGATACAGACATGCAACATGGACACAAGATGAAACCTACACAGGCCGAATCAGACCGTACTATTTGGCACCAACATTCCGTAGCGCTCGAGAAGCGTGCTGTAGCCGTTTCGGTCGATTCGGTGCACCCGACAAAATTCGCTTGGAGATGGGCCGAGCTGATAGCGCAGGGTCAGTTGTGCCTTGTGGCCGAACGAGAGCCTCTGAATCGCAAAATTGACGGAGATACAGACATGCAACATGGACACAAGATGAAACCCACACAGGCCGAATCAGACCGTACAATTTGGCACCAACATTCAGTAGCGCTCGAGAAGCGTGCTGTAGCCGTTTCGGTCGATTCGGTGCACCCGACAAAATTCGCTTGGAGATGGACCGAGCTGATAGCGCAGGGTCAGTTGTGCCTTGTGGCCGAACGAGAGCCTCTGAATCGCAAAATTGACGGAGATACAGACATGCAACATGGACACAAGATGAAACCCACACAGGCCGAATCAGACCGTACAATTTGGCACCAACATTCAGTAGCGCTCGAGAAGCGTGCTGTAGCCGTTTCGGTCGATTCGGTGCACCCGACAAAATTCGCTTGGAGATGGGCCGAGCTTATAGCGCAGGGTCAGTTGTGCCTTGTGGCCGAACGAGAGCCTCTGAATCGCAAAATTGACGGAGATACAGACATGCAACATGGACACAAGATGAAACCCACACAGGCCGAATCAGACCGTACAATTTGGCACCAACATTCAGTAGCGCTCGAGAAGCGTGCTGTAGCCGTTTCGGTCGATTCGGTGCACCCGACAAAATTCGCTTGGAGATGGGCCGAGCTGATAGCGCAGGCTCAGTTGTGCCTTGTGGCCGAACGAGAGCCTCTGAATCGCAAAATTGACGGAGATACAGACATGCAACATGGACACAAGATGAAACCTACACAGGCCGAATCAGACCGTACTATTTGGCACCAACATTCCGTAGCGCTCGAGAAGCGTGCTGTAGCCGTTTCGGTCGATTCGGTGCACCCGACAAAATTCGCTTGGAGATGGGCCGAGCTGATAGCGCAGGGTCAGTTGTGCCTTGTGGCCGAACGAGAGCCTCTGAATCGCAAAATTGACGGAGATACAGACATGCAACATGGACACAAGATGAAACCCACACAGGCCGAATCAGACCGTACAATTTGGCACCAACATTCAGTAGCGCTCGAGAAGCGTGCTGTAGCCGTTTCGGTCGATTCGGTGCACCCGACAAAATTCGCTTGGAGATGGACCGAGCTGATAGCGCAGGGTCAGTTGTGCCTTGTGGCCGAACGAGAGCCTCTGAATCGCAAAATTGACGGAGATACAGACATGCAACATGGACACAAGATGAAACCCACACAGGCCGAATCAGACCGTACAATTTGGCACCAACATTCAGTAGCGCTCGAGAAGCGTGCTGTAGCCGTTTCGGTCGATTCGGTGCACCCGACAAAATTCGCTTGGAGATGGGCCGAGCTTATAGCGCAGGGTCAGTTGTGCCTTGTGGCCGAACGAGAGCCTCTGAATCGCAAAATTGACGGAGATACAGACATGCAACATGGACACAAGATGAAACCCACACAGGCCGAATCAGACCGTACAATTTGGCACCAACATTCAGTAGCGCTCGAGAAGCGTGCTGTAGCCGTTTCGGTCGATTCGGTGCACCCGACAAAATTCGCTTGGAGATGGGCCGAGCTGATAGCGCAGGGTCAGTTGTGCCTTGTGGCCGAACGAGAGCCTCTGAATCGCAAAATTGACGGAGATACAGACATGCAACATGGACACAAGATGAAACCCACACAGGCCGAATCAGACCGTACAATTTGGCACCAACATTCAGTAGCGCTCGAGAAGCGTGCTGTAGCCGTTTCGGTCGATTCGGTGCACCCGACAAAATTCGCTTGGAGATGGGCCGAGCTGATAGCGCAGGGTCAGTTGTGCCTTGTGGCCGAACGAGAGCCTCTGAATCGCAAAATTGACGGAGATACAGACATGCAACATGGACACAAGATGAAACCCACACAGGCCGAATCAGACCGTACAATTTGGCACCAACATTCAGTAGCGCTCGAGAAGCGTGCTGTAGCCGTTTCGGTCGATTCGGTGCACCCGACAAAATTCGCTTGGAGATGGGCCGAGCTGATAGCGCAGGGTCAGTTGTGCCTTGTGGCCGAACGAGAGCCTCTGAATCGCAAAATTGACGGAGATACAGACATGCAACATGGACACAAGATGAAACCCACACAGGCCGAATCAGACCGTACAATTTGGCACCAACATTCAGTAGCGCTCGAGAAGCGTGCTGTAGCCGTTTCGGTCGATTCGGTGCACCCGACAAAATTCGCTTGGAGATGGGCCGAGCTTATAGCGCAGGGTCAGTTGTGCCTTGTGGCCGAACGAGAGCCTCTGAATCGCAAAATTGACGGAGATACAGACATGCAACATGGACACAAGATGAAACCCACACAGGCCGAATCAGACCGTACAATTTGGCACCAACATTCAGTAGCGCTCGAGAAGCGTGCTGTAGCCGTTTCGGTCGATTCGGTGCACCCGACAAAATTCGCTTGGAGATGGGCCGAGCTGATAGCGCAGGGTCAGTTGTGCCTTGTGGCCGAACGAGAGCCTCTGAATCGCAAAATTGACGGAGATACAGACATGCAACATGGACACAAGATGAAACCTACACAGGCCGAATCAGACCGTACTATTTGGCACCAACATTCCGTAGCGCTCGAGAAGCGTGCTGTAGCCGTTTCGGTCGATTCGGTGCACCCGACAAAATTCGCTTGGAGATGGGCCGAGCTGATAGCGCAGGGTCAGTTGTGCCTTGTGGCCGAACGAGAGCCTCTGAATCGCAAAATTGACGGAGATACAGACATGCAACATGGACACAAGATGAAACCCACACAGGCCGAATCAGACCGTACAATTTGGCACCAACATTCAGTAGCGCTCGAGAAGCGTGCTGTAGCCGTTTCGGTCGATTCGGTGCACCCGACAAAATTCGCTTGGAGATGGACCGAGCTGATAGCGCAGGGTCAGTTGTGCCTTGTGGCCGAACGAGAGCCTCTGAATCGCAAAATTGACGGAGATACAGACATGCAACATGGACACAAGATGAAACCCACACAGGCCGAATCAGACCGTACAATTTGGCACCAACATTCAGTAGCGCTCGAGAAGCGTGCTGTAGCCGTTTCGGTCGATTCGGTGCACCCGACAAAATTCGCTTGGAGATGGGCCGAGCTTATAGCGCAGGGTCAGTTGTGCCTTGTGGCCGAACGAGAGCCTCTGAATCGCAAAATTGACGGAGATACAGACATGCAACATGGACACAAGATGAAACCCACACAGGCCGAATCAGACCGTACAATTTGGCACCAACATTCAGTAGCGCTCGAGAAGCGTGCTGTAGCCGTTTCGGTCGATTCGGTGCACCCGACAAAATTCGCTTGGAGATGGGCCGAGCTGATAGCGCAGGCTCAGTTGTGCCTTGTGGCCGAACGAGAGCCTCTGAATCGCAAAATTGACGGAGATACAGACATGCAACATGGACACAAGATGAAACCCACACAGGCCGAATCAGACCGTACAATTTGGCACCAACATTCAGTAGCGCTCGAGAAGCGTGCTGTAGCCATTTCGGTCGATTCGGTGCACCCGACAAAATTCGCTTGGAGATGGGCCGAGCTGATAGCGCAGGGTCAGTTGTGCCTTGTGGCCGAACGAGAGCCTCTGAATCGCAAAATTGACGGAGATACAGACATGCAACATGGACACAAGATGAAACCCACACAGGCCGAATCAGACCGTACAATTTGGCACCAACATTCAGTAGCGCTCGAGAAGCATGCTGTAGCCGTTTCGGTCGATTCGGTGCACCCGACAAAATTCGCTTGGAGATGGGCCGAGCTGATAGCGCAGGGTCAGTTGTGCCTTGTGGCCGAACGAGAGCCTCTGAATCGCAAAATTGACGGAGATACAGACATGCAACATGGACACAAGATGAAACCCACACAGGCCGAATCAGACCGTACAATTTGGCACCAACATTCAGTAGCGCTCGAGAAGCGTGCTGTAGCCGTTTCGGTCGATTCGGTGCACCCGACAAAATTCGCTTGGAGATGGGCCGAGCTGATAGCGCAGGGTCAGTTGTGCCTTGTGGCCGAACGAGAGCCTCTGAATCGCAAAATTGACGGAGATACAGACATGAAACATGGACACAAGATGAAACCCACACAGGCCGAATCAGACCGTACAATTTGGCACCAACATTCAGTAGCGCTCGAGAAGCGTGCTGTAGCCGTTTCGGTCGATTCGGTGCACCCGACAAAATTCGCTTGGAGATGGGCCGAGCTGATAGCGCAGGGTCAGTTGTGCCTTGTGGCCGAACGAGAGCCTCTGAATCGCAAAATTGACGGAGATACAGACATGAAACATGGACACAAGATGAAACCCACACAGGCCGAATCAGACCGTACAATTTGGCACCAACATTCAGTAGCGCTCGAGAAGCGTGCTGTAGCCGTTTCGGTCGATTCGGTGCACCCGACAAAATTCGCTTGGAGATGGGCCGAGGTGATAGCGCAGGGTCAGTTGTGCCTTGTGGCCGAACGAGAGCCTCTGAATCGCAAAATTGACGGAGATACAGACATGCAACATGGACACAAGATGAAACCCACACAGGCCGAATCAGACCGTACAATTTGGCACCAACATTCAGTAGCGCTCGAGAAGCGTGCTGTAGCCATTTCGGTCGATTCGGTGCACCCGACAAAATTCGCTTGGAGATGGGCCGAGCTGATAGCGCAGGGTCAGTTGTGCCTTGTGGCCGAACGAGAGCCTCTGAATCGCAAAATTGACGGAGATACAGACATGCAACATGGACACAAGATGAAACCCACACAGGCCGAATCAGACCGTACAATTTGGCACCAACATTCAGTAGCGCTCGAGAAGCGTGCTGTAGCCGTTTCGGTCGATTCGGTGCACCCGACAAAATTCGCTTGGAGATGGGCCGAGCTGATAGCGCAGGGTCAGTTGTGCCTTGTGGCCGAACGAGAGCCTCTGAATCGCAAAATTGACGGAGATACAGACATGCAACATGGACACAAGATGAAACCCACACAGGCCGAATCAGACCGTACAATTTGGCACCAACATTCAGTAGCGCTCGAGAAGCGTGCTGTAGCCGTTTCGGTCGATTCGGTGCACCCGACAAAATTCGCTTGGAGATGGGCCGAGCTGATAGCGCAGGGTCAGTTGTGCCTTGTGGCCGAACGAGAGCCTCTGAATCGCAAAATTGACGGAGATACAGACATGCAACATGGACACAAGATGAAACCCACACAGGCCGAATCAGACCGTACAATTTGGCACCAACATTCCGTAGCGCTCGAGAAGCGTGCTGTAGCCGTTTCGGTCGATTCGGTGCACCCGACAAAATTCGCTTGGAGATGGGCCGAGCTGATAGCGCAGAGTCAGTTGTGCCTTGTGGCCGAACGAGAGCCTCTGAATCGCAAAATTGACGGAGATACAGACATGCAACATGGACACAAGATGAAACCCACACAGGCCGAATCAGACCGTACAATTTGGCACCAACATTCAGTAGCGCTCGAGAAGCGTGCTGTAGCCGTTTCGGTCGATTCGGTGCACCCGACAAAATTCGCTTGGAGATGGGCCGAGCTGATAGCGCAGGGTCAGTTGTGCCTTGTGGCCGAACGAGAGCCTCTGAATCGCAAAATTGACGGAGATACAGACATGCAACATGGACACAAGATGAAACCCACACAGGCCGAATCAGACCGTACAATTTGGCACCAACATTCCGTAGCGCTCGAGAAGCGTGCTGTAGCCGTTTCGGTCGATTCGGTGCACCCGACAAAATTCGCTTGGAGATGGGCCGAGGTGATAGCGCAGGGTCAGTTGTGCCTTGTGGCCGAACGAGAGCCTCTGAATCGCAAAATTGACGGAGATACAGACATGCAACATGGACACAAGATGAAACCCACACAGGCCGAATCAGACCGTACAATTTGGCACCAACATTCAGTAGCGCTCGAGAAGCGTGCTGTAGCCGTTTCGGTCGATTCGGTGCACCCGACAAAATTCGCTTGGAGATGGGCCGAGCTGATAGCGCAGGGTCAGTTGTGCCTTGTGGCCGAACGAGAGCCTCTGAATCGCAAAATTGACGGAGATACAGACATGCAACATGGACACAAGATGAAACCCACACAGGCCGAATCAGACCGTACAATTTGGCACCAACATTCAGTAGCGCTCGAGAAGCGTGCTGTAGCCGTTTCGGTCGATTCGGTGCACCCGACAAAATTCGCTTGGAGATGGGCCGAGCTGATAGCGCAGGGTCAGTTGTGCCTTGTGGCCGAACGAGAGCCTCTGAATCGCAAAATTGACGGAGATACAGACATGCAACATGGACACAAGATGAAACCTACACAGGCCGAATCAGACCGTACTATTTGGCACCAACATTCCGTAGCGCTCGAGAAGCGTGCTGTAGCCGTTTCGGTCGATTCGGTGCACCCGACAAAATTCGCTTGGAGATGGGCCGAGCTGATAGCGCAGGGTCAGTTGTGCCTTGTGGCCGAACGAGAGCCTCTGAATCGCAAAATTGACGGAGATACAGACATGCAACATGGACACAAGATGAAACCCACACAGGCCGAATCAGACCGTACAATTTGGCACCAACATTCAGTAGCGCTTGAGAAGCGTGCTGTAGCCGTTTCGGTCGATTCGGTGCACCCGACAAAATTCGCTTGGAGATGGGCGGAGCTGATAGCGCAGGGTCAGTTGTGCCTTGTGGCCGAACGAGAGCCTCTGAATCGCAAAATTGACGGAGATACAGACATGCAACATGGACACAAGATGAAACCCACACAGGCCGAATCAGACCGTACAATTTGGCACCAACATTCAGTAGCGCTCGAGAAGCGTGCTGTAGCCGTTTCGGTCGATTCGGTGCACCCGACAAAATTCGCTTGGAGATGGGCCGAGCTGATAGCGCAGGGTCAGTTGTGCCTTGTGGCCGAACGAGAGCCTCTGAATCGCAAAATTGACGGAGATACAGACATGCAACATGGACACAAGATGAAACCCACACAGGCCGAATCAGACCGTACAATTTGGCACCAACATTCAGTAGCGCTTGAGAAGCGTGCTGTAGCCGTTTCGGTCGATTCGGTGCACCCGACAAAATTCGCTTGGAGATGGGCGGAGCTGATAGCGCAGGGTCAGTTGTGCCTTGTGGCCGAACGAGAGCCTCTGAATCGCAAAATTGACGGAGATACAGACATGCAACATGGACACAAGATGAAACCCACACAGGCCGAATCAGACCGTACAATTTGGCACCAACATTCAGTAGCGCTCGAGAAGCGTGCTGTAGCCGTTTCGGTCGATTCGGTGCACCCGACAAAATTCGCTTGGAGATGGGCCGAGCTGATAGCGCAGGGTCAGTTGTGCCTTGTGGCCGAACGAGAGCCTCTGAATCGCAAAATTGACGGAGATACAGACATGCAACATGGACACAAGATGAAACCCACACAGGCCGAATCAGACCGTACAATTTAGCACCAACATTCAGTAGCGCTCGAGAAGCGTGCTGTAGCCGTTTCGGTCGATTCGGTGCACCCGACAAAATTCGCTTGGAGATGGGCCGAGCTGATAGCGCAGGGTCAGTTGTGCCTTGTGGCCGAACGAGAGCCTCTGAATCGCAAAATTGACGGAGATACAGACATGCAACATGGACACAAGATGAAACCCACACAGGCCGAATCAGACCGTACAATTTGGCACCAACATTCAGTAGCGCTCGAGAAGCGTGCTGTAGCCGTTTCGGTCGATTCGGTGCACCCGACAAAATTCGCTTGGAGATGGGCCGAGCTGATAGCGCAGGGTCAGTTGTGCCTTGTGGCCGAACGAGAGCCTCTGAATCGCAAAATTGACGGAGATACAGACATGCAACATGGACACAAGATGAAACCTACACAGGCCGAATCAGACCGTACTATTTGGCACCAACATTCCGTAGCGCTCGAGAAGCGTGCTGTAGCCGTTTCGGTCGATTCGGTGCACCCGACAAAATTCGCTTGGAGATGGGCCGAGGTGATAGCGCAGGGTCAGTTGTGCCTTGTGGCCGAACGAGAGCCTCTGAATCGCAAAATTGACGGAGATACAGACATGCAACATGGACACAAGATGAAACCCACACAGGCCGAATCAGACCGTACAATTTGGCACCAACATTCAGTAGCGCTCGAGAAGCGTGCTGTAGCCGTTTCGGTCGATTCGGTGCACCCGACAAAATTCGCTTGGAGATGGGCCGAGCTGATAGCGCAGGGTCAGTTGTGCCTTGTGGCCGAACGAGAGCCTCTGAATCGCAAAATTGACGGAGATACAGACATGCAACATGGACACAAGATGAAACCCACACAGGCCGAATCAGACCGTACAATTTGGCACCAACATTCAGTAGCGCTCGAGAAGCGTGCTGTAGCCGTTTCGGTCGATTCGGTGCACCCGACAAAATTCGCTTGGAGATGGGCCGAGCTGATAGCGCAGGGTCAGTTGTGCCTTGTGGCCGAACGAGAGCCTCTGAATCGCAAAATTGACGGAGATACAGACATGCAACATGGACACAAGATGAAACCCACACAGGCCGAATCAGACCGTACAATTTGGCACCAACATTCAGTAGCGCTCGAGAAGCGTGCTGTAGCCGTTTCGGTCGATTCGGTGCACCCGACAAAATTCGCTTGGAGATGGGCCGAGCTGATAGCGCAGGGTCAGTTGTGCCTTGTGGCCGAACGAGAGCCTCTGAATCGCAAAATTGACGGAGATACAGACATGCAACATGGACACAAGATGAAACCCACACAGGCCGAATCAGACCGTACAATTTGGCACCAACATTCAGTAGCGCTCGAGAAGCGTGCTGTAGCCGTTTCGGTCGATTCGGTGCACCCGACAAAATTCGCTTGGAGATGGGCCGAGCTGATAGCGCAGGGTCAGTTGTGCCTTGTGGCCGAACGAGAGCCTCTGAATCGCAAAATTGACGGAGATACAGACATGCAACATGGACACAAGATGAAACCCACACAGGCCGAATCAGACCGTACAATTTGGCACCAACATTCCGTAGCGCTCGAGAAGCGTGCTGTAGCCGTTTCGGTCGATTCGGTGCACCCGACAAAATTCGCTTGGAGATGGGCCGAGCTGATAGCGCAGGGTCAGTTGTGCCTTGTGGCCGAACGAGAGCCTCTGAATCGCAAAATTGACGGAGATACAGACATGCAACATGGACACAAGATGAAACCCACACAGGCCGAATCAGACCGTACAATTTGGCACCAACATTCAGTAGCGCTCGAGAAGCGTGCTGTAGCCGTTTCGGTCGATTCGGTGCACCCGACAAAATTCGCTTGGAGATGGGCCGAGCTGATAGCGCAGGGTCAGTTGTGCCTTGTGGCCGAACGAGAGCCTCTGAATCGCAAAATTGACGGAGATACAGACATGCAACATGGACACAAGATGAAACCCACACAGGCCGAATCAGACCGTACAATTTAGCACCAACATTCAGTAGCGCTCGAGAAGCGTGCTGTAGCCGTTTCGGTCGATTCGGTGCACCCGACAAAATTCGCTTGGAGATGGGCCGAGCTGATAGCGCAGGGTCAGTTGTGCCTTGTGGCCGAACGAGAGCCTCTGAATCGCAAAATTGACGGAGATACAGACATGCAACATGGACACAAGATGAAACCCACACAGGCCGAATCAGACCGTACAATTTGGCACCAACATTCAGTAGCGCTCGAGAAGCGTGCTGTAGCCGTTTCGGTCGATTCGGTGCACCCGACAAAATTCGCTTGGAGATGGGCCGAGCTGATAGCGCAGGGTCAGTTGTGCCTTGTGGCCGAACGAGAGCCTCTGAATCGCAAAATTGACGGAGATACAGACATGCAACATGGACACAAGATGAAACCCACACAGGCCGAATCAGACCGTACAATTTGGCACCAACATTCAGTAGCGCTCGAGAAGCGTGCTGTAGCCGTTTCGGTCGATTCGGTGCACCCGACAAAATTCGCTTGGAGATGGGCCGAGCTGATAGCGCAGGGTCAGTTGTGCCTTGTGGCCGAACGAGAGCCTCTGAATCGCAAAATTGACGGAGATACAGACATGCAACATGGACACAAGATGAAACCTACACAGGCCGAATCAGACCGTACTATTTGGCACCAACATTCCGTAGCGCTCGAGAAGCGTGCTGTAGCCGTTTCGGTCGATTCGGTGCACCCGACAAAATTCGCTTGGAGATGGGCCGAGCTGATAGCGCAGGGTCAGTTGTGCCTTGTGGCCGAACGAGAGCCTCTGAATCGCAAAATTGACGGAGATACAGACATGCAACATGGACACAAGATGAAACCCACACAGGCCGAATCAGACCGTACAATTTGGCACCAACATTCAGTAGCGCTCGAGAAGCGTGCTGTAGCCGTTTCGGTCGATTCGGTGCACCCGACAAAATTCGCTTGGAGATGGGCCGAGCTGATAGCGCAGGGTCAGTTGTGCCTTGTGGCCGAACGAGAGCCTCTGAATCGCAAAATTGACGGAGATACAGACATGCAACATGGACACAAGATGAAACCTACACAGGCCGAATCAGACCGTACTATTTGGCACCAACATTCCGTAGCGCTCGAGAAGCGTGCTGTAGCCGTTTCGGTCGATTCGGTGCACCCGACAAAATTCGCTTGGAGATGGGCCGAGGTGATAGCGCAGGGTCAGTTGTGCCTTGTGGCCGAACGAGAGCCTCTGAATCGCAAAATTGACGGAGATACAGACATGCAACATGGACACAAGATGAAACCCACACAGGCCGAATCAGACCGTACAATTTGGCACCAACATTCAGTAGCGCTCGAGAAGCGTGCTGTAGCCGTTTCGGTCGATTCGGTGCACCCGACAAAATTCGCTTGGAGATGGGCCGAGCTGATAGCGCAGGGTCAGTTGTGCCTTGTGGCCGAACGAGAGCCTCTGAATCGCAAAATTGACGGAGATACAGACATGCAACATGGACACAAGATGAAACCCACACAGGCCGAATCAGACCGTACAATTTGGCACCAACATTCAGTAGCGCTCGAGAAGCGTGCTGTAGCCGTTTCGGTCGATTCGGTGCACCCGACAAAATTCGCTTGGAGATGGGCCGAGCTGATAGCGCAGGGTCAGTTGTGCCTTGTGGCCGAACGAGAGCCTCTGAATCGCAAAATTGACGGAGATACAGACATGCAACATGGACACAAGATGAAACCCACACAGGCCGAATCAGACCGTACAATTTGGCACCAACATTCAGTAGCGCTCGAGAAGCGTGCTGTAGCCGTTTCGGTCGATTCGGTGCACCCGACAAAATTCGCTTGGAGATGGGCCGAGCTGATAGCGCAGGGTCAGTTGTGCCTTGTGGCCGAACGAGAGCCTCTGAATCGCAAAATTGACGGAGATACAGACATGCAACATGGACACAAGATGAAACCCACACAGGCCGAATCAGACCGTACAATTTGGCACCAACATTCAGTAGCGCTCGAGAAGCGTGCTGTAGCCGTTTCGGTCGATTCGGTGCACCCGACAAAATTCGCTTGGAGATGGGCCGAGCTGATAGCGCAGGGTCAGTTGTGCCTTGTGGCCGAACGAGAGCCTCTGAATCGCAAAATTGACGGAGATACAGACATGCAACATGGACACAAGATGAAACCCACACAGGCCGAATCAGACCGTACAATTTAGCACCAACATTCAGTAGCGCTCGAGAAGCGTGCTGTAGCCGTTTCGGTCGATTCGGTGCACCCGACAAAATTCGCTTGGAGATGGGCCGAACTGATAGCGCAGGGTCAGTTGTGCCTTGTGGCCGAACGAGAGCCTCTGAATCGCAAAATTGACGGAGATACAGACATGCAACATGGACACAAGATGAAACCCACACAGGCCGAATCAGACCGTACAATTTGGCACCAACATTCAGTAGCGCTCGAGAAGCGTGCTGTAGCCGTTTCGGTCGATTCGGTGCACCCGACAAAATTCGCTTGGAGATGGGCCGAGCTGATAGCGCAGGGTCAGTTGTGCCTTGTGGCCGAACGAGAGCCTCTGAATCGCAAAATTGACGGAGATACAGACATGCAACATGGACACAAGATGAAACCCACACAGGCCGAATCAGACCGTACAATTTGGCACCAACATTCAGTAGCGCTCGAGAAGCGTGCTGTAGCCGTTTCGGTCGATTCGGTGCACCCGACAAAATTCGCTTGGAGATGGGCCGAGCTGATAGCGCAGGGTCAGTTGTGCCTTGTGGCCGAACGAGAGCCTCTGAATCGCAAAATTGACGGAGATACAGACATGCAACATGGACACAAGATGAAACCCACACAGGCCGAATCAGACCGTACAATTTGGCACCAACATTCCGTAGCGCTCGAGAAGCGTGCTGTAGCCGTTTCGGTCGATTCGGTGCACCCGACAAAATTCGCTTGGAGATGGGCCGAGGTGATAGCGCAGGGTCAGTTGTGCCTTGTGGCCGAACGAGAGCCTCTGAATCGCAAAATTGACGGAGATACAGACATGCAACATGGACACAAGATGAAACCCACACAGGCCGAATCAGACCGTACAATTTGGCACCAACATTCAGTAGCGCTCGAGAAGCGTGCTGTAGCCGTTTCGGTCGATTCGGTGCACCCGACAAAATTCGCTTGGAGATGGGCCGAGGTGATAGCGCAGGGTCAGTTGTGCCTTGTGGCCGAACGAGAGCCTCTGAATCGCAAAATTGACGGAGATACAGACATGCAACATGGACACAAGATGAAACCCACACAGGCCGAATCAGACCGTACAATTTGGCACCAACATTCCGTAGCGCTCGAGAAGCGTGCTGTAGCCGTTTCGGTCGATTCGGTGCACCCGACAAAATTCGCTTGGAGATGGGCCGAGCTGATAGCGCAGGGTCAGTTGTGCCTTGTGGCCGAACGAGAGCCTCTGAATCGCAAAATTGACGGAGATACAGACATGCAACATGGACACAAGATGAAACCCACACAGGCCGAATCAGACCGTACAATTTGGCACCAACATTCAGTAGCGCTCGAGAAGCGTGCTGTAGCCGTTTCGGTCGATTCGGTGCACCCGACAAAATTCGCTTGGAGATGGGCCGAGCTGATAGCGCAGGGTCAGTTGTGCCTTGTGGCCGAACGAGAGCCTCTGAATCGCAAAATTGACGGAGATACAGACATGCAACATGGACACAAGATGAAACCCACACAGGCCGAATCAGACCGTACAATTTGGCACCAACATTCAGTAGCGCTCGAGAAGCGTGCTGTAGCCGTTTCGGTCGATTCGGTGCACCCGACAAAATTCGCTTGGAGATGGGCCGAGGTGATAGCGCAGGGTCAGTTGTGCCTTGTGGCCGAACGAGAGCCTCTGAATCGCAAAATTGACGGAGATACAGACATGCAACATGGACACAAGATGAAACCCACACAGGCCGAATCAGACCGTACAATTTGGCACCAACATTCAGTAGCGCTCGAGAAGCGTGCTGTAGCCGTTTCGGTCGATTCGGTGCACCCGACAAAATTCGCTTGGAGATGGGCCGAGGTGATAGCGCAGGGTCAGTTGTGCCTTGTGGCCGAACGAGAGCCTCTGAATCGCAAAATTGACGGAGATACAGACATGCAACATGGACACAAGATGAAACCCACACAGGCCGAATCAGACCGTACAATTTGGCACCAACATTCAGTAGCGCTCGAGAAGCGTGCTGTAGCCGTTTCGGTCGATTCGGTGCACCCGACAAAATTCGCTTGGAGATGGGCCGAGGTGATAGCGCAGGGTCAGTTGTGCCTTGTGGCCGAACGAGAGCCTCTGAATCGCAAAATTGACGGAGATACAGACATGCAACATGGACACAAGATGAAACCCACACAGGCCGAATCAGACCGTACAATTTGGCACCAACATTCCGTAGCGCTCGAGAAGCGTGCTGTAGCCGTTTCGGTCGATTCGGTGCACCCGACAAAATTCGCTTGGAGATGGGCCGAGCTGATAGCGCAGGGTCCGTTGTGCCTTGTGGCCGAACGAGAGCCTCTGAATCGCAAAATTGACGGAGATACAGACATGCAACATGGACACAAGATGAAACCCACACAGGCCGAATCAGACCGTACAATTTGGCACCAACATTCAGTAGCGCTCGAGAAGCGTGCTGTAGCCGTTTCGGTCGATTCGGTGCACCCGACAAAATTCGCTTGGAGATGGGCCGAGCGGATAGCGCAGGGTCAGTTGTGCCTTGTGGTCGAACGAGAGCCTCTGAATCGCAAAATTGACGGAGACACAGACATGCAACATGGACACAAGATGAAACCCACACAGGCCGAATCAGACCGTACAATTTGGCACCAACATTCCGTAGCGCTCGAGAAGCGTGCTGTAGCCGTTTCGGTCGATTCGGTGCACCCGACAAAATTCGCTTGGAGATGGGCCGAGCTGATAGCGCAGGGTCAGTTGTGCCTTGTGGCCGAACGAGAGCCTCTGAATCGCAAAATTGACGGAGATACAGACATGCAACATGGACACAAGATGAAACCCACACAGGCCGAATCAGACCGTACAATTTGGCACCAACATTCAGTAGCGCTCGAGAAGCGTGCTGTAGCCGTTTCGGTCGATTCGGTGCACCCGACAAAATTCGCTTGGAGATGGGCCGAGCTGATAGCGCAGGGTCAGTTGTGCCTTGTGGCCGAACGAGAGCCTCTGAATCGCAAAATTGACGGAGATACAGACATGCAACATGGACACAAGATGAAACCCACACAGGCCGAATCAGACCGTACAATTTGGCACCAACATTCAGTAGCGCTCGAGAAGCGTGCTGTAGCCGTTTCGGTCGATTCGGTGCACCCGACAAAATTCGCTTGGAGATGGGCCGAGCTGCTAGCGCAGGGTCCGTTGTGCCTTGTGGCCGAACGAGAGCCTCTGAATCGCAAAATTGACGGAGATACAGACATGCAACATGGACACAAGATGAAACCCACACAGGCCGAATCAGACCGTACAATTTGGCACCAACATTCCGTAGCGCTCGAGAAGCGTGCTGTAGCCGTTTCGGTCGATTCGGTGCACCCGACAAAATTCGCTTGGAGATGGGCCGAGCTGATAGCGCAGGGTCAGTTGTGCCTTGTGGCCGAACGAGAGCCTCTGAATCGCAAAATTGACGGAGATACAGACATGCAACATGGACACAAGATGAAACCCACACAGGCCGAATCAGACCGTACAATTTGGCACCAACATTCCGTAGCGCTCGAGAAGCGTGCTGTAGCCGTTTCGGTCGATTCGGTGCACCCGACAAAATTCGCTTGGAGATGGGCCGAGCTGATAGCGCAGGGTCAGTTGTGCCTTGTGGCCGAACGAGAGCCTCTGAATCGCAAAATTGACGGAGATACAGACATGCAACATGGACACAAGATGAAACCCACACAGGCCGAATCAGACCGTACAATTTGGCACCAACATTCCGTAGCGCTCGAGAAGCGTGCTGTAGCCGTTTCGGTCGATTCGGTGCACCCGACAAAATTCGCTTGGAGATGGGCCGAGCTGATAGCGCAGGGTCCGTTGTGCCTTGTGGCCGAACGAGAGCCTCTGAATCGCAAAATTGACGGAGATACAGACATGCAACATGGACACAAGATGAAACCCACACAGGCCGAATCAGACCGTACAATTTGGCACCAACATTCCGTAGCGCTCGAGAAGCGTGCTGTAGCCGTTTCGGTCGATTCGGTGCACCCGACAAAATTCGCTTGGAGATGGGCCGAGCTGATAGCGCAGGGTCAGTTGTGCCTTGTGGCCGAACGAGAGCCTCTGAATCGCAAAATTGACGGAGATACAGACATGCAACATGGACACAAGATGAAACCCACACAGGCCGAATCAGACCGTACAATTTGGCACCAACATTCCGTAGCGCTCGAGAAGCGTGCTGTAGCCGTTTCGGTCGATTCGGTGCACCCGACAAAATTCGCTTGGAGATGGGCCGAGCTGATAGCGCAGGGTCAGTTGTGCCTTGTGGCCGAACGAGAGCCTCTGAATCGCAAAATTGACGGAGATACAGACATGCAACATGGACACAAGATGAAACCCACACAGGCCGAATCAGACCGTACAATTTGGCACCAACATTCCGTAGCGCTCGAGAAGCGTGCTGTAGCCGTTTCGGTCGATTCGGTGCACCCGACAAAATTCGCTTGGAGATGGGCCGAGCTGATAGCGCAGGGTCAGTTGTGCCTTGTGGCCGAACGAGAGCCTCTGAATCGCAAAATTGACGGAGATACAGACATGCAACATGGACACAAGATGAAACCCACACAGGCCGAATCAGACCGTACAATTTGGCACCAACATTCCGTAGCGCTCGAGAAGCGTGCTGTAGCCGTTTCGGTCGATTCGGTGCACCCGACAAAATTCGCTTGGAGATGGGCCGAGCTGATAGCGCAGGGTCAGTTGTGCCTTGTGGCCGAACGAGAGCCTCTGAATCGCAAAATTGACGGAGATACAGACATGCAACATGGACACAAGATGAAACCCACACAGGCCGAATCAGACCGTACAATTTGGCACCAACATTCCGTAGCGCTCGAGAAGCGTGCTGTAGCCGTTTCGGTCGATTCGGTGCACCCGACAAAATTCGCTTGGAGATGGGCCGAGCTGATAGCGCAGGGTCCGTTGTGCCTTGTGGCCGAACGAGAGCCTCTGAATCGCAAAATTGACGGAGATACAGACATGCAACATGGACACAAGATGAAACCCACACAGGCCGAATCAGACCGTACAATTTGGCACCAACATTCCGTAGCGCTCGAGAAGCGTGCTGTAGCCGTTTCGGTCGATTCGGTGCACCCGACAAAATTCGCTTGGAGATGGGCCGAGCTGATAGCGCAGGGTCCGTTGTGCCTTGTGGCCGAACGAGAGCCTCTGAATCGCAAAATTGACGGAGATACAGACATGCAACATGGACACAAGATGAAACCCACACAGGCCGAATCAGACCGTACAATTTGGCACCAACATTCCGTAGCGCTCGAGAAGCGTGCTGTAGCCGTTTCGGTCGATTCGGTGCACCCGACAAAATTCGCTTGGAGATGGGCCGAGCTGATAGCGCAGGGTCCGTTGTGCCTTGTGGCCGAACGAGAGCCTCTGAATCGCAAAATTGACGGAGATACAGACATGCAACATGGACACAAGATGAAACCCACACAGGCCGAATCAGACCGTACAATTTGGCACCAACATTCCGTAGCGCTCGAGAAGCGTGCTGTAGCCGTTTCGGTCGATTCGGTGCACCCGACAAAATTCGCTTGGAGATGGGCCGAGCTGATAGCGCAGGGTCAGTTGTGCCTTGTGGCCGAACGAGAGCCTCTGAATCGCAAAATTGACGGAGATACAGACATGCAACATGGACACAAGATGAAACCCACACAGGCCGAATCAGACCGTACAATTTGGCACCAACATTCCGTAGCGCTCGAGAAGCGTGCTGTAGCCGTTTCGGTCGATTCGGTGCACCCGACAAAATTCGCTTGGAGATGGGCCGAGCTGATAGCGCAGGGTCCGTTGTGCCTTGTGGCCGAACGAGAGCCTCTGAATCGCAAAATTGACGGAGATACAGACATGCAACATGGACACAAGATGAACCCACACAGGCCGAATCAGACCGTACAATTTAGCACCAACATTCCGTAGCGCTCGAGAAGCGTGCTGTAGCCGTTTCGGTCGATTCGGTGCACCCGACAAAATGCGCTTGGAGATGGGCCGAGCTGATAGCGCAGGGTCAGTTGTGCCTTGTGGCCGAACGAGAGCCTCTGAATCGCAAAATTGACGGAGATACAGACATGCAACATGGACACAAGATGAAACCCACACAGGCCGAATCAGACCGTACAATTTGGCACCAACATTCCGTAGCGCTCGAGAAGCGTGCTGTAGCCGTTTCGGTCGATTCGGTGCACCCGACAAAATTCGCTTGGAGATGGGCCGAGCTGATAGCGCAGGGTCAGTTGTGCCTTGTGGCCGAACGAGAGCCTCTGAATCGCAAAATTGACGGAGATACAGACATGCAACATGGACACAAGATGAAACCCACACAGGCCGAATCAGACCGTACAATTTGGCACCAACATTCCGTAGCGCTCGAGAAGCGTGCTGTAGCCGTTTCGGTCGATTCGGTGCACCCGACAAAATTCGCTTGGAGATGGGCCGAGCTGATAGCGCAGGGTCAGTTGTGCCTTGTGGCCGAACGAGAGCCTCTGAATCGCAAAATTGACGGAGATACAGACATGCAACATGGACACAAGATGAAACCCACACAGGCCGAATCAGACCGTACAATTTGGCACCAACATTCCGTAGCGCTCGAGAAGCGTGCTGTAGCCGTTTCGGTCGATTCGGTGCACCCGACAAAATTCGCTTGGAGATGGGCCGAGCTGATAGCGCAGGGTCAGTTGTGCCTTGTGGCCGAACGAGAGCCTCTGAATCGC